>JAUCNO010001034.1:2171730-2192859 GCA_032353835.1 Enteromius viviparus
TAAACTATCATAAAAAAAAAAAAATATATATATATATATATATATATATATATATATATATTATCTATGTAAAACCTTATTTCTTTTGATTTTGGGGTGAAATATGAACAAAGTGCTTTACGGGTATCCATACGTTTATAACATGAGAGTATCCAAATCTAGTGAGCTAATCCAGACAGAGGCCATCTGTTTAACAGATTAGTCAGATTCAGGCTCATCTTTGACATCTTCACTGTCTACATAAGCTTTTGCATGATCTTTAAATGATGATGCTCAAATTCACTCTTTTATGCACACAAACATAAACATTACTTTCGACTATCTCCCAGACTCGGATGTGTTGACTTGCCAACCATTATCAAATGAGCTGGGATTAGTGACCACACAACACATGGCATCGACCCTTCTGCAGGGGTAAATAAGGCAGATACGGAGAGGTTTAAGTCCCCTCAGGCCTGTTAAGCTGTCCCACGTCTCATTGCCATTGCAGGGATTCAAACGTACACGAGGGTGTGTGTATGTGTGCAGGGTCAAAAGGTCAGCTCAACAGCCGTGACTCCTCACTCTCAAAGAAAAGGAAATGGACTTTCATTGTATGGACAGATGTTAACATCCTGCTGGACATACCAGAAACAACTTTCCTTTAAATTTCCTTATAAAATAAGGTTTACATGTTTACAAACACAGCTGTTTTCTCAAATCACAGTGAGTATATCTCTCTGCAGAGCACCGGTAGAGACCAATTATTAATTTTACTTACTATAAGCCAGTGTGCTTCAAAGGAAAGGAAAAAATTCTAATTTACAAGATGTAGGCATCCAAAGCTTGCTGTTGGTCACTTTATACTTCAGCTTCTTATCAAATCTTCTGACCAATCAAATGCTCTGTAGAATGCGAAACACCCGCCTCCAACACAATAAATAAATGTTGAAGATGTGGCTGAGGTCAGTTACTTGTTCACATTGCTAGTAATTTCTGTACGGTGAATGCACAATATGCAACCATTCAGACAGTGTAAATCATTATGAAAATTCTGCATCAAATGGTGCTTAGCTTAAAAATGAAAATTAATTGAACAAAATACCTAAATAAAGGCTAAATAAATGGGCTAAACAGGCCGTGGTTTAGAATCAATGGGAAAAGCTAAACAGGTAGTGATTTAGAATCGGTAAGTGGGGCTTAACAGGCAAAGATGTATAATCGGTGTGTGGGGCTTATCCACACAATTACATCATAGAATAGAACACTCCACAAACTACCTTCAATATTAGTTGTTTTTAGACTAAAAAGAAAGCTTTGAGTTCTAAAACATAGAAGATGCTTTTATAGTGCAGACCCTTTATGTCAAAAGATAATTCATTAATATTGAATATACAGATACAATCTACATACTCAAAGGGAAATGGCATACATCTATATGGTATAATTAAATATAATTTGTATTGCAGACATAATAAATGCTAGTGTATTCAAAGTTACTATGGTATCAGTATAAATAGTATATAAAAATTATGAACACAATGGCAAATTCAAACATCTGACCTGCAGTGTAAAGGGTAATGAGGATTAAATTCTAAAGCATTTTTACAGGAAGTTGAATCAACTATTTATAGATAACAACTGTGAATTCTGTCCTGGAATAATCTCTAAATAGTAAAGCGAAACAGCATTGGTTCGGTGTGTGATGGGTTACAGGTGCATTAGGAGATGAGACTCTTTTCATGCCAAACACGTCAAGGCAAGAGTTTTATTAACAAATGCAGAACAAGGTCTTGGGCAGCAATTCAATAAAGATGGCTTTCTCTGCTGACGCACAAACATGGAGCTTTTAAAGAAATTCTCCGGCACTGAGCATCTGGAGTCAGACGCGGCGTCATGTCTGACCGTGTGTTAGTGTCCTCACCTCCGACAGCCGCCCGACTGGTGCCGCAGCTGCAGGATCATCCATCTCACCGACAAGAGACAGCCATTTAAAATCTACATGAAATCATCTTCCTGGTTAACTGCCTTTAACTGAAAATTGAATGTTCACTTTTGTTCTTTTGAATTATCTGTTTTGTTAAAAATGATATTATAATAAATGTGATTTTTATAACCTATAATACAACTTTTGGAACCTCTCAAACTAATTCGAAATTAAATCCTACCCTACATATATGTTCACATCAAATAGTGTCTTTTTCTTCATGTTTCATCTTTTCATGTTCATACCAAGTAGGCTACTGTGAAAAACAAACAAAAAACTTTTTTTTTTTGAGTATATTATGTATATGTATGTTTATATAAATTTTATATATACAGTACAGGCCAAAAGTTTGGACACACCTTCTCATTCAATGTGTTTTCTTTATTTTCATGACCATTTACATTGGTAGATTCTCACTGAAGGCATCAAAAAAAGGCGAAACACTGTAACTGAAAACTAGTTTTTTCAAAATAACCACCCTTTGCTCTGATTACTTATTTGCACACTCTTGGCATTTTCAGTTGTGTTGTGCAGAAGTCAGCTTACTACACAGCCTACAGCCATATTGGACAACTGATAAAATTCATATTATGGCAAGAACCGACCAGCTAACTAAAGAAAAACCATGTGGCCATCATTACTTTAAGAAATGAAGGTCAGTCAGTCCGAAAAATTGTAAAAACTTTAATTGTGTCCCCAAGTGGAGTCGCAAAAACCACTACACTACAACGCACTACAATAAAACTGGCACACATGAGGACCGACCCAGAAAAGGAAGACCAAGAGTAACCTCTGCTTCTGATGACAAGTTCATTCGAGTCACCAGCCTCAGAAATCACATGTTAACAGCAGCTCAGATCAGAGACCAGATAAATGCCACACAGAGAGCAGCAGACCCATCTCTAGAACAACTGTTACGAGGAGACTGTATGAATCAGGCCTTCATGGTCAAATAGCTGCCAGGAAACCACTGCTAAGGAGAGGCAACACGTAGGAATGGACATTAGACCAGTGGAAATCTTTGCTTTGGTCTGATGAGTCCAAATTTGAGTTTGTTGGTTCCAACCGCTGTCTCTTTGTGAGACGCAGAAAAGGTGAACAGATGGATTCCACATGCCTGGTTCCCACTGTGAAGCATGGAGAAGGAGGTTTGATAGCGTGGGGGTGTTTTGCTGGTGACACTGTTAGTGTTAGTGTCAATTTTTTCAAAATTGAAGCACACTGAACCAGCATGGCTACCAAAGCATCCTCTAGCAACATGCCATCCCATTTATTTTCAGATTTTCAACAGGACAATGACCCCAAATAATTCCTTCAAGACCGTTGGAAAACCACTTCAGGTGACTACCTCTTGAAGCTCATCGACAGAATGCCAAGAATGTGCAAAGCAGTAATCAGAGCAAAGGGTGGCTATTTAGAAAGAACTAGAATACAGAAAATGTTTTCAGTTATTTCACCTTTTTTGATAAGTACATAACTCCACATGTGTTCATTCATAGTTTTGATATATATATATATATAAATAATATTAAACTTTTTAATTGCGTCCAAAATAAACATTTTGTTTACATAATTATGTGTGTGTTCTGTGTAGTTTTATTATGTTCTGTATATATAAATACACTCACACATACGCATTTCAGGAAAAATCTGCTGTTCATATGTATTATATATATTTATAATGATATGAAGATAAATGTAGACATGTAAATGCAAATTTGCATGCAATCTCTCTTAAAGCCTTTCAATGTCACACTGTTGATGCATTAGTCAATTTATCATTGTAATGATGTCTCTATAAAAGCCAAACTCCCCTGATCCTGCTACAGTGCAGTGTGCAGCACTCAGTATATTGCAATTATTCATGCAGTGTGTTCTCTCGTTCTGAGCTTTTCCCCAATGACTTTCACTTGGAAGAGTGTGGCATGACAGAGACCACTACAGACAAAGAGCTTGTCTCCATGCTACAGCCTGCAGACTGCTTCAGTAACAACTCCAGAACCGCCTCCTGTCCACACATTTTGGTTAGTGGTATAAGTAACCACCCAGAACACATAACAGCAGCACCCTAGGCAATACAGAACACCTTATCGACTCTACAGGGAGACTTTGGCAAACACCCACAGCAATCCAGCCTACTGGCAGTGAAATTTGCAGAAGAAAGCAGCACTCACCAAAACGCATTTCACTCTGAACTGGTTTGGCCTTTTTTGTCTATTGTTAATCAGCGGTCATCCACAGACCTCTACACATGTCTAGACACTGTAATTAAAACCTGACCTGTTCAGATGACCACTTAGAAAAGTATTCAGACATACAGTATGCAGAGAATGTAATGAATGATACTGGACACAAACTCCATATGTATCACACCTTTTTTTGTCCTGTAGCACAGCTGGACTTCACTGATTCATGAGCTCATACAGCCACTGAGACAAAACACAAATGAAACTGGCCCTAAAATGTCACTCATAATTGTTTTACATGGGGCCATGATGTCATTTCTGCGTTTATCAGTGTTATTGCTGTCCAATAACGGAAATATCAGTGTTTTTCCTTCTGCCTTCCAATTCCCAGCCAAATGACCAACTCTTTTTCATCCAGCAACCGTGTGGTAATGTAATTGAACAATGTCTTAAGTTTTGTAAAACTTGTTTGATCACAGTGGTACTGGTTTGGTTCAAAGAAAGCTTGTTTCAAAGAAACAAGAACTTAAAACTGAAATTAACTATGGTTGTTTCTGAGAATGACAACTACATTTAAATATGACATTACACAATTATTGTTCAGTTAATCCTGAACCCACTCTGGAAGCTCAGATTAGATACCTAATATAACTCAACCAGGCTGTGTTTTTTTTTTTTTTTTTGGCAGAACAAAGAAATTCATACAGATTTGGAACCACTCAAGAGCATTGATGGGAATAACGGCATTTAAATAAACGGCGTTACTAACTACTTTATTTTTTTCAGGAACGAGTAATCAAACAAATTACTGTTTCCCCCGTTACAATGCTGTTACCGTTACTGGCATTAAAATGTGGCGTTACTATAATTTATTTTAATATTATTAGCATTTTTCAGTCCATCTCAATGGATGCGTAGTGTAGCTGTATTTGACGTACCATAAACTCTGTGAAGTTTCTTTAGAAAGATGAAGAGCAAGAGTCTTTCATAACATGCAGACTTGACGCGCTACATGTAAACAATATTCTTTATTGTATTTTCCAGTCAAAATAACGGATTTCATTTGGAATTCTTCAACTTTTAAGAACAACAGGTGTTCTGACATTTTTTTCCTACCTGCCCTGTTTTCCTACCAGGGCTTACTGCGCATGCCAATATTGCATTCTTTTTTTCTCACACTGAAAAATTATATTTAATGTGTCTTCATTACTGTAAGGGTAGGTTTAAGGTTGAGGTAGGTGTAGACATTAATAAAACACAAAATAATAGGTAGAAAAATATATTTATTGTTGGTTTCCAGTAGCTGTTATACATTATAGTCAAAACCATGAATATAACTACTATAATATATTACTATATTTGCATTACTGTAAGGGTAGGTTTAGGGTTGGGGTATGTGTAGACATTAATAAAACATAATTTGACAGGTAGCATTTTTCGTTGATAAATTGTACTACCTACTTTTTAATGGGAGGTAGGAAAATCTGGCAGGGTAGCACAAATCAGCAGAACACCGGTTTCTCTGGTAGTGGGCGGGACTAATGCAATAATGACCTATTATTCTCCCTGTCTTGATTTCAGCAAATCAATTCGAGCGAACGCATACCACGTGATTAATATTCATGAACCCTGCAGCTCATTAAATACTTAGTGTGTTTTATATTGTTATTAGTAGTAGATTTCCTAGTAGTTTTGTTATCTTATAATTCTTTGCCCCGGTTTTTATAGAAACATTAAATGATAAACAAGCACCACCACCAGTTAGTTTAATTATTTAACATTTAATATTGGGAGCATCCAAGTTTGCCATTTGATTTAGCAACGCAGTAGTTACTTTCCTGGTAATTATTAGTTACTTTTACAAGGCTTTAACTCTTTGTGATAAGTAACTAGTAACTATAACTTATTACTAAGTAATGTGCCCAACACTGGATCTTACATAAATAAAAGGCTAAATTAAATCAGTTTATCAGATAAAGCAGATGATTAATTACTCTCACAATCTCTTCATGAACTTTTAAAAACCACCATGATTTTGCTTGTATGGAATTTCAAATGGAATTATTAATTGTGTTTTGTAGATGAATGAAAGTCTTACAGGTTTGCAACATTTAACCCTTTATGAAGCTTCAGTGTTGTTGCCTTTTGCTAGTAGGCTGTAGTGTAGCTAGTTACACTACTGTTCCAAAAGAATAGCCTGACTTAACTTGTAGCTTGGCTGTCCAAAGATTCAAATTAGCTTTTCTAACACTGCTCATGTGCTGCCTCTGGACCTAGTCCTTCACACATCCACTCCTTGAACGGTAGGTTAACAATTCAAAAGGCTTTCTATTCACTGACCTGTATCGAGTGCAGCGCTCGGTCTCGATTTCTTCCAGATGGAACTCAGCCCAAGGATCTGGCATGGCTTTGGCTTTCTCAATAGCATGTTTCCAAGTTGCCTGAACAAGAGAAATTGTAGTTGTTTCGGTACAGTTTCACAACTGTTTGTATGGGTTGAAAAACTGAAGATGGAAGATCCACACTATCTTTTAGGGCAAGCATGAAACAATGGTTGGGAAAAGAAGAATTGCACTGGAAGAAAAGCGGTATGCTACAATAATAGTCATGCAAGAGTGAAAAAAGGAAAGCTTGAGTCAATGCTGAAAGCATCCAGCCGGCATTAAGTTAGGGATCCCACTGTAAAAATTAAAGAAATACCAACAGAAAATGATTATACAGGCATCCTTTTCCCTTTGGGAATCAGAAATGGAACAAGAACTGTTGCATTCCTTGGTTCATGTTCCTGTTGGACGGGTACTCCAACAACGAGTAGCAACAACTAGTTCTGTGATGCTGCTAAGCATTTTTCAGGAGCAAACACTGGGCTTGGTTATTTCCTGAACTTTGTGCTTTGCTAATTCTAAATAATGGCTACAAGATATATAGTACTAGTAAAAGTCACATCATGATCCAACCATCAGTGAAGTAAACCTGACATGTGGCAGACATGACATGATATCTCAAAATAACCAGTAAAAGTAGATCATGTGGCCAAGCACACTTATTTATTTCCTTTGGAAAGGTCGGTGAGTACAAATATACGTCAGATGCTACGAAAGTGTGGGCTCCTCTTTACAGGGAAGCCCTGAAGTATGGAAACATTACCCATGTATCACAGGACATGGTGTGACATAGGTATTAATAAGCCATAGGCATCTCCAGCAGAGTACTCACTTAAATTTGAATTATTTCTGAAATTTAAAAGATTAGAATGCATATTAGTATTATGCATGAATACCACTTGTGTTGATAGTTTCAACCTGTTTTTTTTTTTCCTGTTGAAGTTAAAAGTAGCTTCTTCTTCTGTGCTGTACAATATTAAAAAATTAAATATATGCACAGAAATCTTTTAAGAAAAGAGATCTTTAACATGCATCTAAAAAGTAAAGAAATTATGTAAAAAAAAATATTAAACACATTTAAATGAAAGGGAAAATAGAGTGATAGGAGAAATATGGAAAGAGCATGCATTCTAGCCTAGATGCCACAATAACACAGGGTAAGATGAATGAATAAATTCTGGGAAAGAATAAGTAAAGGTGAAGAGTAGAAACATTTCTAAACATACCCGGCCTTTCTCAGTTAAAGAGCCAAACCTGACAGAGTTCCCATCCTGCTCGGTTTCATTTTTGTTCTAAATTGAAGGAATAGACAGACCCACTAGTTTAAGCACAAAAATATTAGTACAAATGCAACCTGGCTTGTTTACAGTACGATTTACAGTACATGAGGTTAAGGAAGTCACATCATGACAGCTTAAGAGAGCTCCATAAAAGGAAGTGAGAGTGTCACAGAGATGGAGGAAAACAACGTTTGCATACTCTACATTAGTTCATGTCTTCTGCTGGTAACAACACAAAAATGATATTGAATTGTGATTAGGAAAAAACATTTGTTCACTAGCTCTCTGTGCTACTGGCAGTCTCCTTTACCAATACAGAGAGGTCATTGTCTAAGTGGACATGAAGAAGATAAGGACATTCTTGGATTACCACCAAAATATGATTGTGAATTGGATAATAATACAGCATTAAAGTCATGCCCAATACACAATGAATGCACCTATGGCTGTTATAATAACAGTATAACATAATAACTACTGTAGTATAAGACAGTATGTGAAACAGTCAAGTGACAGCAATTTCACCTAATATGTTAATAATGTGTAATTTATAAATAAAAACACCTGTTATATAATTACACCTGTTATATAATTACCATACAATTCTGATACTATACACAACAAACATGCTGTGTACTACAGACATAGTACAAATAGTGGTATGTTGGTCCAAAAATAGCTTTTGTTTACATGCTAGGGGGCTACATTTACCTAGGAAGACCCTACTCTGTATTTGTATAATATAATAACGTTGTTAAGAATGCTTTTGTCCTTCATGTTATATATTATGCATATTATATTATATATATTATCTAGCACAACCTATTGAAGTGTCACAGCTGCAGGTTAACTGGGAAAGACTCACCCTGAAAGTAAAGGAGTTTTTGGACAACGAATTAGAAAGCTGTTGGTTTTCCTTTGCATAGTCAAAGAAGCCTTTGGTTGGGGTTATGGGGTCGTCAGTAATGGGGCAGATACGGAAGTCATCATCATCTTCATCTTCATCACATGGATTGCAGTCTTGGAAAGACACTCCATTCTTAGCAGATCCATTCCTAGGACTTCCCACCACCTCCTCCATACTAAACATGAGCTCCTCCTCAGCCATGATGTCCCACTGTGTTGTGCAGAAAAACTATAAAGAAGGACATTAAAATAAGTGTCAAATGCTGCTACATCAGCAGATGCGCTGTGAGAAAAAAAATAATGCAATTGTCAAAACAAGTTGATTAAATGTGAAGGTACTGGCTAATGTCAATCTGAGATTAACCTGTTCCTGTTTCATGCATTCCATCGAGCCGCCAAATATACTTAAAACAACAGTTTGCAATAACAAAAAGCATTTGATATCAATACATTCAATTACAACGTCGTTCATTTCAAGTTTCACTGTAATCTGTCGCATAAATATTAACAATAATAAAGCATAACATATCACCTTAAAGGTACAGAGCACAAAAATAAGCAAAAGCGCATGTCACATACCTTATGTTAGGATAAATAAAGCTGCTAGATTGAAGACATAACGAAAACAGGAGACAGATGTTCTTATCTCGAATCGCCTTCACACCCTTTTTCTAAAAAGGAAGCCAAATCTAGAATGAATCGCGCTTTTGAGCGGATGTTTCAGCTGCGAGTGTGTCTCAAACACTGGACAGTGACAGGTTTACTGTGCCTCTGCAGAAATGCGTACTACGTGTCCTGGACTGCGAGCAAATGTTCCCTCGTGTTGATTCCTCCAACCCCGCATAACTCAAGACAACGACAAAGCTGCATATTCAGCCCTCTAGTGGGCTTCATCAAAAATACATTCATGCACTTATTGTTATTATTAGGTATCTGAATATGTCAAAGTAAACAAATATATATAATAAGTCAAAACAAATGCACAAAACGGATTTGGATAAAGAGAAAATCGTCAAAATATTATTCAAATACAGCCATGCGCTTTAGTCAATCACGTGGCCTTTTATGGGGGAGCTCATGTTGTTATCGATCTCAGCAACATATTACGAATTCTACTAAGGCAAGGGCATGCGTGCTATATTCGTGCTAACATTTCCTTGACACATCAAGCCTCCAAGCGGCCACATTCCAAAAGCAAATGAGTAGTAGAATCGCGTGTTCGGGGGCGGGGCAGGACTCCACACTGGTGAGGACCTGCTGCACGTAGCCACTGTGAAAAAGAACAGACTCCAGTGGCGTGCGCACGGAACGGATATTTTTGTGTTCTTGGCATTCATTTTATTGCTAGTCTCAGAATCATCAAATGTGACGCTTCCAGTTGTTCTGAGACGTTTCTAAAGATTGAGTTTTATGACACTTGCAGATTAACAAGTAGGAAACAAAGCACCGATTCCTATTATTTCTATTTATTTTATTAGTCAGACCTTACGGCACTAGAGTCTCGTGGTAGCGTGGCCGAGTGGTCTAAGGCGCTGGATTTAGGCTCCAGTCATTTCGATGGCGTGGGTTCGAATCCCACCGCTGCCAATACATTTTCCACTGCTCTGTATTTCTTAAGGACCTATAAAAGTCACATAAATCCAGCGTTGGGGGTAACGCATTGCAAGTTACGTAATAATATTACTTTTTCAAAGTAACTATTAATGCGTTACTTTTTAATTTTAGAGTAATATAACAGAGTTACTTTTTCAAGTTACTTTTTTTTCCGAGTCTCCTGACCCCAAGTAGCCCTTAATCAGAAATACAGAGCATTGTGCGCGGTGTGTGAATACAGTGTAGCTCTAGACTAAATGTGAAGGTGCATTAATTCATCTCACTCTTCAAAAACTCTCTGCAATAATTAAATTACATAAATGTATCTAATCTCATTTTATTAACCAATGTCTTTGCTGCTGACCTTTGATAATCCAGTTCAACCATGTTTACAAACAAAAATGACTGTGCTTCATTGGTTTTTGTTATTGCTAAAGATGTATTGAAAAGTATTTTATTTTTATTCTTATATTCCAAATGATTTTTTACATTATTTCAGACTAATAAATCAGGTTTCAAATAAAACACAGTCAGTTCATTAAATAAAGTTATTCTAGCTTGGCTACAACTTCCGAAGTACAGTTATTAGAAATAATTGGTCAATTGCGCCACCCAGCGGTCTGATTTCTCCTGACATTCACCATATCCAGGTATTTTTGTAGTAGTTATTTAAATAGGTAACCCGATACACTGTAATGTTTTTTTTTTCAAAGATGCAATTGGTTGCATGTCTAGCGTAAGCATTGCTGTTTTTCTATGCATTTGTACTAATTACAAGATTGTGTTAGGCGGCGATAAACTAACATTACACTAATACTACTAAGTTTTAGAAAGCAGTCCATACACAGCAAGTAACCTAATTCGCTTACCCAAAAATCATCACTACTTGAGATTTTCTCCGTCATCAAATCTGTTGTGTGTTATACCGAAGTTTACGGTCGTTTTGTGTTTGTCGAACTAATTCTCCCGCTGTCTGTGCACCATAAGTGTGCTCCATTGTCGCTTTTTTGTGTCACCAAACATGATACTAGCACATCCACGAAGGTAGCAGCCAATGAGAAGGTTTTTTTTTCTGACGTTTGCTGCGGGGTCACGTCAACATGGCGAAATGCATTGAGGGGGCGACCCGCACCATATTAAACATACCCCTTCGTCTCAATGTGCATACTATCCACCCTATCTGTCCTAAACAGTGTTGACTAAAATCGCATAGAATTTAGGGTGGATAGTATGCGCACTGAGAGGCAGGGCACCTTTTCTTCAACGCCTATGGGTGAGGCTTCCGGTTCGTTAGACGTAAATAACGAGACAATTTACAGTAAACGGTAAAACTTTTTTGCACTGCAAACCAGTGTGTTCATAATTAGGATACATTAAAATAACACGATAAGAGATATGCATTTACAATATCAAGCAGCAAAACGAACTATTTTATACCTGGAGCTAAAAAAAATTGCTGGACGCAGATAAGAGCGGAAGCTAGACCGATGGAATTTATAAATAAGGGCGGCGCCCGTTTTTTTATATATATATAAAAAAAAGTGGATAGAAAACTGGTAACAAGTGTTCATCATTTAATTGACATTTTTTATTTATTAACGTGTAGAAAAGCTGACGAAAGTAATATGCTATGGGCCCATTTGACGTTTCCGGGTTTCTCCGCAGCGGAAGTCGTCATAGTTGGGTCAACTTGAATAGCATTGAATGGGATGGTACCACAAATACATTTTTTTCTCCCATTTGCTCAAATAGCAAAAAAAAACTCCACGATAGGGTTTTCATGACTTCCAATAAAAAGAAAAAAATAGAGACACTTACTATTCCTTTCATAGATCTTGCATTAGAAACATTGCATTAGCGTAAACTATCTTGTTGTAATTTGAAGCAAACGTAATATAATAATAACAATGGCGTTATAAGTGTGCATACATTTAAAAAAATATATGAATAAAAAAAACTTTTAAGGATTTACGATGCTGTTGACCATTAAACGTGACATCACAGTCTTCTGAAAAGGTCCATCACAGATAGAGGACCTGTATTTTAGCCAAACGCAATGCTTTAAAATGAATGATGGCTTTGTTTCTTACACACAGCTTTTCATTCCACAAGACGTTACTTGATTACTTATTAATTGTCGTTATGTCTTTATCAGCCATTTCTGATGGCACTCATTCACGGCAGGAGATCTATTAGTCCATCAAGTGATGAAATTTCTTCAAATCTGTTTTGCAAATAAACAAACTCATCTAGGATAACCTGGGAGTGAGTACATTTTCAGCAAATGTTTATTTTTGAGTGAATAATTTCTTTACAGTAATATACAGGTAAAGTGCTATTAAAAAAGAAAAGAAAGTCAAATCGATGCTATATGTAATTTTTTTTATTTATTTGGTGAGTAGCCTTGTCATAAGCAGGATATTGTACAGTCTGCCAGTCATTATTCAAAAATAAATCCCCTCTGGATAATACAAGGATGATTTATCTGGCCTTAATGACTGACTGTACATTATTACTTACGTAAATCTTTTAATAACCACAATATCATTCTAAGAAAACATCCACTGCAAAAAAAAAAGGCCATTTCGTGTCAGTGAGTCATCCCTTTAAAGTGGAATTTTTTTGTCATCATTAAACCAAAACTGGCATTGAAAGTAAAAACAATTACAACAGAGGATTTGTCAGCCAGGAAGACAGACTTTACCTGCAAAAAGAAGTCCAACTATTGTAAAAAATATTGATAAAACAAACAGTACATATGAAGACCCAACAACCGTATTATTGGGTAATTTGTAAGGTTGTCCTCCAACTTGATTGATGTAAAATCCAACTGGAAATATGAGGGCGGCCATGCAGAAGAGGACCACTACAAAAAATAAATAACACAAAAATGTTTAAACCACTAAACACGTGAGTTTGTTTTGCATATCAACTTTGCTTTAGGTAACATACTTCCCATGAAGGCGATCCAGCGGGCATATTTTGTAGCCTCTCTTCTCCAGTGTGAGATCACAAGCAGGCCACATGTGATAGAGAGCGAGATGATGCCTAAGATGATGAAGAACAGGGTAGTGATCCATTCTGGAGGAAGGCTTGGGGAGATACATACCCTGGTTCGACCGTGGATGGTCTGGCATTGCTTGACTAGGCCAACAGTCAGAGCTCCTGTGTGTAAAATACACAAAAAACATTGTGACTACAAAGTGATTTAATTTAACACTTCACAACATAACTGGGATTAGGAAATAATAAAAAGGCATTCAAGACTTGTACAGTTTGAGTAAATAAGGACAGAATTTTCATTTTTCCTTTACTGGAGTAGTTCTCCCAAAATAAAATCATTTTCTTCATATCATTCCAAACCAGTATGACTTTTTTTTGGAACACCGAATGAGGCATTTGAAGAATGTTGGTAACTAATCATTCTAATTTTCCTTTGACGTCCATTGTATGGGCAAAAATACAATAAAAGTCAATAAGAATTGAAACTGCTTGGTTACCAAAAGTCTTCCAACATATGATCGTATATGTGTGTAGAAGAAAAATGCATTCGGGAATAAAATTAAGGTTAAACTATCAATGAAATACTTCACAACAGGTTATAATGATGGCATCGGTTGTGGTTCTACAACCAGTTTTATGATGCTACACCACCGCTATCAGTAAAAAACAAAAAAAGATTGATGTGAAGTCCTTCCTGGACTATAGACAAGAACATTGAAGAGTCTCCTCCTATAATATTCTGGATTCCACACTAAATTAAATCCTTCATGTTGAGGAAGAAGCATACTTTATTCCTACTCAATCTCTAAAGTCATGCTGTGTTTGAAGTTTAGGTGAATCAAAAAATCCTAAGACCTAGTCTATGAGTTTTTAGCAGAGTTCTGCATGCATCATACACTGTTAAAAAAACAAACTGTAATTTTTACAGAAATTTTTTGAAATAGTAAACAAACACATTTACAGACTAAAACTATTTTATTTTACAGAATAAAACTGTAATTTACAAACTCGAAAATTTGATTATAAACGAGTAAATTAAACATTGCACTCTGATATTAAAATCTGTTTTGTTCTTTTAACATACTGCCACCATAATAACGGTGGTGGAAAAGAGCCACTTGAAAACTTAAAGCTCTTCTCAAACGGTTTCAACACTAGTAAAAGTATATACTGATATATAGAGGGTACATAGAGTCATTCATCCAAACACAAAACACCATCATGGTAACACACGACACATACATTCATTACACAACAGAAGATATAACAAAACCCAAACGTACACAACCGAAAAAAACTTAAAATACTTTCAAATGTAAAGTGTCACAAAGGAAATTCTGGAAATTTAGTTTTACAGTTTTTGACAGTAAATTATACATTGATTTGTTTTATTCATGTCTAAAACTGTACAATTAACAACATTTTACTGTAAAATTTCATTAAATATCTGGTAGGATGTTTTACAGTTTTTCCCTGTATATTTACTGTTAACTGTTTTTTTTCCCATAGCATTTTTAAAGCATTTAAGAGTTAAAATTACATTTATTTTCTTGCAATGTGATACAATAGGCTTTAGCATTCAGCTTTTACTGAGCTACACAAAATATTAATGCAAATCTAATGTCAGTATCTTTTCTCTAATGGAAACCAAATCCAGCTTTACCGTGGGAAACTTTATTTAAAGTCACTCCACAGGATATCCTGTTCTTTAACTATACACTTTTTTAAAGCCATAAAGCATAGCTATGATTTCATGTCATATTCCCACTTGGGTCAGAATCTACCACCAGCCTTGTCTGTGAAGCATAGTGCTTTTTTAATATCATTTTGATTTTAAAGATTTTATATATTTGCTAGCAAATGTATGTATGTAAATAAACACACACATAAAGTACACACAGAATGTGATGCAAACAATTCTAAGCACATGAAATAATACAGGAAAAGAGAGCTGGAGTGATACAACACAGATGACAGGTATAGGCTGCCTCGGACAGTGGCCAATTATACATTTTAGTGTCATTACGAGACAAATTTTGCAGTTGACCATTAGAAATGGATGGATTTTTATGAGACTCAAGTATTCTTCCAGTAACACTGATGTGTTTTTAGCATTGAGAGCATTTTGTTCTCAGCTACATCTCTTTGGGACAAAAAAATAAAGTAACGGCTGGTAAACAGCTGTTTTGTGTCACATTTGTTTAGGAGGGGATCTTCTTCAACAAAACGAACATATGTCGAGCTTGGTCCCATCTTGTGTCAGAATAATTTAAAGTATTTTTTTTTAATTTAAGCATGTGGAAAATTTGAGGGTCAGTTGTAAGATTATTTGCAGCAACAACTTTCTATTAATATTATTCCCACGTTTACATAACAGCAATTTTCCAACTAATTAACTGCTGTTAGATCTCATCTCTGTGGAAGGCAATTCCCAACAGACTTCATTAATACAGCAACAAACATGCCGAGTGATCAACAACACATTTTGCTTAAAACAGTTAATGCAAAACATTTAATCACTGGCTTTTATCAGTGCCAGATGATTTTATATATTTATATATTCTACCCATAAATTATTGTGTAGAGAAAGAAAAAGGTTATTGTATTATCATGTTTGAGTGCAGTGTGTCCAACTACAGCAGGGGGCTGTTTCATAAAACAAGTTTGCCAAACAAGCCAAGCTAATTTTAGTTAGCCTGACTTATTTTTGAACAATAAGTTGGACTAAGTCAAATAAACCTGTTTTATAAAACAGGCCCCATGAAATGCTTCCTTAATGCATAGAGCCAGATAAATGTGTCTTGACTTATGCATTTTATGCTGGATAGTTCTAAAAACATTGCACATGCATATACACGTGTGCTCTAGTAGTATTTCCCTGAACATGAAGTTTCTTACCCTCTTGACCGCCTGTATTGATCCAGTCTGGATTTGCAATACTTGCAATAGCGAATATATCTGCCGCAAGAAAAAGACATCCTGAAATTATGGTGAGTTTATCCATTTTCATACCTCAGTCTGTGAACTACATGAGTTTAGGGCAGTTAGAGGTTTGGGATAGTATGAGATGGATGCAACTTTCACTCCCTCTTCTCAGAGGGAACCTCATGGAGATGCTCCTCATGCAGTTTTAGAAGATAACATCTGAATGTCAGCTGAGGGATTATGATGCAAACACCAGCAGTGTGACGTTCAGCGTTGAACCTCATCCCATTATGAAACATTACCCCTCACGAACTCCACTAACGACAGCCTGAAAGGTGAGCCCATACTGGAGCACCACTGTCAGGGAAATCCAGGGTATCCGATGCGTTACATCCGTGCTGGATCTTCCCTCTTGACTCATGGATATCGTTAAAAAAGGAAAACGATTCCACAGCGCACGTCTTTTCTCGCCTCAGTATCGGATATTCCGGCAAATGTCGTGCTGTATCGATAACCACAGCTGTCTTCCTTGCCTTGTGTTGTTCCGCGTTACAATATGAACTAATATACCGTAAAACAGCGTCCGCGAACCTTTCAAAACACAAGCCTGCTCGCGAGATGTTTTCCCTTTGTAAGGAATAACGGAGGGGGCAGGAGAACGTGACGCAACGTGTGACGTCAGCGACCTGCTTTTGACAACTCTGCTATCTCGCTGGAAACGTCACTGAACTAAACAGTTCATGTTTAATCAAAGACGCTTAATTTAAACAGAAACGAAATGTTGTAAACAGAAGACACGAACTATGCTGGAAATGTGTTTTACAACTAGTAAGTATATATTTTATCAACCAATGAAATTGGAATATTTACATTTTATCCATACTAACACTGTAAGGGTATAAAAATAAAAATAAATCAATTTTATCAAATAAATGATTGTGCAAGGGAGTTTGTATGTTTTAGTTGGCATTTGCTTAATTTAAAGCAGTTAAGCCTTGCTGTTCATTCTCTGTGATCGTAATAATAAATATTACACAAGCTTAATTAATCTTTTATTTAAGTGTTCCTCTGAATTTTGACATCTTTGACGACTATTTGCCAAGTATTCATAGTTGTTTATTGTAAAAACAAAGCTGTAAAACACCACCAGCCTGCAACCATTAGTTTATATTGCGATTTCAGAAAGGTAATATTTTCAGTGCAACCTGATACAATGAAGACACTGAAAAGAAGAACTTGTTTCATAAATGTTTTTTGTTGTTGGTAAGATACTTTATTAATTTACATCTATACATTTAAAATGGACAAGTGCTGGGTTCTTTTCATATTACTCCACTTTATATAATATTACAAATATCAAGACCAACAGTTGATGATGACAACCTTTTTATTTTGACAGGAACAAAGATATCGTGAACAAGTCCTCATTTCATTATTATGAAAAGAAGAGTTAGACTCTGTTGAAAGATAAAATGTATGAGTACTGCTGTTTCCACATCAGATTTCATCAACAAAAGGAGTGTTGACCAAGTGTCCACTGGAGGTCATCGTCTTTTTGCCAGACATGAATTTTTTTGCAACCTTAAAAAAAAGAAGAAGAAAAAAAAAAGAGACCAACTTTGTTATACACAATTGCGATCAAAAAAACCCTAACAAATACCTGCTTTTTATTGCCATTTTCAGAATATATATTTTAAGTACTATATATTATTCAGGTAACATACAGTTGATACAGAAGGTTGAACCTAAGATATGATGTTAAGTTCCTAGAGACTTTACACTGGGTTACCATTACCCTAACAAACAATAGTTGCTTACATTGACAACATCGGCAGAAGACACAGCACTGATTTTCTGGGTCACAGCCTCGGGGGAATGATAGGTACCCTCTGCCAGCACTTGTGAGCCAATAGCTTCCATTAAGCCCTCAGAACTCTCAATAGACATCAGGTACTCAGCTGTCAACTGATTCCTGCTCAGACAAAAAGAATCATTAATAATTACATAAAAAGTTGTAATGAATAAAACCTTTTTAAAAGTACTGCACTCTTGGACTCACTTAGCTCTGCTGAGGTCAGCTTCTGCAAGGTTTCCTTGTGCAATGTCATTTACTTGACCGATGGCTGCTTTGATTACCTGAATTTAAAAATTAATACTTTAAGAACACATACTTAATCTTTAGCTCAATGCATGCATATAGACACCATTTATTTAACTGATTCTTTCAAAAACATTAAATTCACCACTGAATCATTAGTTTCGAAACACTGATGCATCTTTGTTTTACTTCATTTTGAACTATTTTAATTAAGCAGAGCAGTAAGTGGTATTATTGTGATATATTATATATTATAATTAAATCTGTAAAATGATTAAATCGCATCCATGATATATGTGTGTATACTGTGAATATTTATAATTTATATAAATACAAAGACATGCATGCATGTATATATGTAAGAAGAATGTGGTGTTTATATATTAAATGTATTCATATATAATATAAATATACAAAGCTTTGGCCTGGCTAGCACCATGCACAAAATGAATTTGAGTTAAAACTAAAGCGTAATATAAAATCACACGTACATCTTTGGCAGCGTTAGCCTGGCAGATGGTGTAAACGCCAAACAAACCAGAATCCGTGTAGTTGGCATTGAAGGCAGACGCCTGCAACAAAGCAAGACAGACATTTAGAAAGAGTCCTTCGTATAAAGTCTTTTTTTAAGCTTAAGGTCACACAGGGTGATACTCACATCAAAGGGCTGAGCAGTGACCTTTGAGATGGCCTGACTCAGTTTGTTAGTAGTGTTGGAGCCTCTCTTGACATGAGGTCCTGCTCCAAGCACATGCTGCAGTATGCTGAATGCAGTGGCCTCAGCTGATGTTGCACCTGCGCCTTCGCTCGCCACGACCGCATGAACCAGTCCTCCTCCAGACTGATGCCTCAGCTCACCTGGAGAATGCAGCCAGAGAATAACATTACACAGAGCACTTATCTAGGAGGATGCCTTTTCTGACACTCATTATTATGCATTTATTTAGGATCAAGCTTATGCCAGATTTCGTCCAATGACAATAATATATGCCATGAGGTACAATATAGGAATCGCCTTAATTTTAGAGATGGATAAGTCTTTTTCCAAAACATTTGCGTGCATAAAAGAAAACTAAATATGTGTTGCTGCTTATCTAGCATGAATAAAAACAGGTACTTATAAAGGTTTGGATAATGCCTTAAGTAATAATCTATGTAGGCAGCAGACAGTGAGACAGTTCCTTAGGTTCTGCAGTAGAGCAATAGACAAGCTACATTACTCACAGTACAGACCTGAAAATGACTTTTAATGATTATGTAAGGTAAACATCCTGCGTTTTATTTTGTATTTTTAATGCTGTTGTAGTATTAATGATGCACTCTACCTCCACGGTACACAGCTTTGGTACCAACAGTGCCTGTCCCACTGCGGATGTTCAGGAATTGCTCCCCAACCTGCTTAAGCATGACATGATCCACACCTACACAAGAGCACACAGTACAAACGACTGCTTTAATATCCTTTTTTGGGCCATATTCAATCATCTCCTTCATAAGGCAGCAATTTCATAACATACCAAGACCAACAAGGGCCATTCTTGCACTTGTGAAGTTGTTCTGAACAAAGCTGTGCATCTGTGTAAAGGACATAATAGAGAGAACATTAAAATGTAACTTATTTGCAAATTGCAATGTGATATATTTGTGCAGGACTGTTATTTTTATGTGTGATTTACACGTTGTTTACCGCTTTCTAGCAACTAGTTGCATTACTATTCTACAACGCTTTTGCAGATAATATCTGATGAAGTGACTTTTAAAGGGGTCATGAACTAAGAAACCATTGTTGTGTGACACAGAGGTCACTGTACTATAAAAACATCCTTCAAGCTTCAGAGCGTTGTCATTAGTCTAAAAACACCTTATGCTGAAGGCAGTCTGCCAAAATGACAGCTTTAGGAATGTTGTACTATATGATGTAATAGTGTGGATAAGCACCGCCTCCACAGAAGAAGATAAACCTCATTGCCTGTTTAGCCCCACCCACTTGGAGGCTTGGAGGAACAACAACAATGTGTTTTTTTTAACCTTAAACGGCATAAACACATTGTATTACACCAAAAAAATGTCTTTTTAGCAACATCATATGACCCCTTTAAAGATGATCCAGACAATGTCAGAAAGAACTTGTGCCTTTGTGGGATTTTCAAAAACACTGACACTTACAGACGATGCTGGGCTGACTATATTGCATTCAACAGTAATGTCATAACTGTTTTCATTTTGTGGTCACTATTGGTTTGCCTCTTTAGATCATTTGAAATGTATTGAGTTGTAAGACTAGACTACAGCAGTGTCCATCTGTGAGAAATGAATGTATGCTGTTAGCAAGTCTTAGAGGTAGGCGTTTACTTCCAAGTCTACAGTCCACCATGCCTATTCAGACAGATCTTTCTGATGGGGGGGTTAAAATAGGGGGAAAACTGCCTATTCCTCCTAAATTAGATGTAAAAATCTTTATAACATTAAAAA
The DNA here is from genome assembly GCA_032353835.1 of Enteromius viviparus. Taxonomy (NCBI): domain Eukaryota; kingdom Metazoa; phylum Chordata; class Actinopteri; order Cypriniformes; family Cyprinidae; genus Enteromius; species Enteromius viviparus. Next base: position 2,192,544 of record JAUCNO010001034.1, read on the forward strand.
TGTACCTCAGAGAACAGTTAAAAGTAAAAAAAAAAATGTTTATAACCCCTTTAATTTAATAAAATATCAACGTATAAATGAAAATCCAAATAGTTCATCTATTCAATTTCCAGCAGAAATTATATCATAATATATATTGCTATCATATCAAATGGTGAATAATTTGGACAGGATTTAAAAGCTGCATGAAAGATTCAAATTAATTTGTACAACAACACAAAAAAAAGTTAATAAGCCATCTCAATTTGGGGGGGGGGGGGGGGGGGGGGGGGGGGGGGGGGGGGGGGGGGGGGGGGGGGGGGGGGGGGGGGGGGGG
>JAUCNO010001034.1:2209945-2226065 GCA_032353835.1 Enteromius viviparus
TCGACGGATGTCGATGACGTAGCATCCTCGAAATTCTGGCTTCAGAGGATCCTTCCTTGACATTGAGAAACACCCATTGAGAAACACCCGAAAACGTCGTTTTCAAATTTATAGAGTGAGCTTTTATTGTGGCCAGTCGGCACACCTGTGCAATAATCATGCTATTTAATTAGCATCTTGATATGCCACACCTGTAAAGTGGATGGATTATCTTGGCAAAGAAGTGCACTAACACAGATTTAGACAGATTTGTGAACAATATTTGACAGAAGTAGGCCCTTTGTGTACATAGAAAAAGTCTTAGATCTTTGAGTTCAGCTCATGAAAAATGGGGGGCAAAAACAAAAGTGTTGCATTTATAATTTTGTATATATACACTGTATATATTACAGGATTTTAAGCAACCAAAATTGTGTGGAGAGAAATTATATAAGAAGTTTGTTTTTATGTTACAAATGTGAATATAAAGGTGATGCGGGATGAAAAAAATATGCTAATATATACAATATATTATATTTGAGAAAAACTCATGAGAATTCATGCAAGCATTTTCACTTGTGAAAGGGTATTTTCAAGGAGTCCTTTAGCAGCTCAAGATCAAGGGGAAAATAATATCCTTTCATGTATTACGCATTGTTGATTTAAAGGCCTTACAAAAACTGAAAATCATAAACAAGTCTAACGTCTTAAAATATCTATGATATTTTCTGGGATTCTCATCAGCTATGAATCTGCCACAAGTAAAGAAGTAATTAATTGCTAATGTCCCATTTTATTGCATGCAGTGACTTTTTTAAGGATCAGTTTCAGAACATAGTGACAGTAGGCTGTTTATGAAAATGCGGTTGTGTTTTTTTTGCTGTCATTTGTTGTCAGCGCTTGTCTGCTTCAATACCAAAGCTATATTCACAACAGACTGTATTTAGATCTCTCAGTCCTCATTTCCCCATTTTACTGTAAAAGTCACAGTGTTTCCTCTATTTTATAATTGATTTTCGTTTCACTTTTCTGGTCGATCCAGGATAATTGTGCAGCCTTATTACAACAATCGTAATTGGAAACGGTGTGTCTAAAGGGGACTTAAGCGTAATTAAGTGCAAAGAAGGGGTGCATAGTTTATAATAATTTAACCTGAGAGTTGCAATCAGCCATAACAGAGCAGGAGTCGCTTAAAAAGAGCTGCACAGAAGCAGGAGAATGAGGTTTACCACACAATTGAGTGAATTTGCATATAAATGTGGGTTTAATAGCAAAAGTCAGGCACATTAACATAATTGCACATGATTATTTTGTGCAATGTTTATTAAATTTTACAGTGATTATGTTAGTATGCCTTTGCCGGCTGAATACAAATTTGACCTGAATACTTCAGTTCTTTTTAGACTTTCACAAAGTTTATTTTGCCAAGAAATTAATATACTGAGCTCTAGTCCCACTGAAATGCTTTTAAATACAAATGAATGATTCTTTCATCAGTGCAATAATTTCTTCCGCGCTCTAATTTTAGAACAAATAGGGTTCATAATGCGTCAGGTCATCTAAAGTACCAGCGCAATAAAACATTCACCGCCTGCTCTCAATCTAGTGAGAAGCTGATACGAAACTGTATATATTTCAAATCTGAAACGGAGTGACTCAGACTCATGAATTTACTCATCAGTGATGGAGAAACAGATGAATGTTATACAGCACTGCAAACGCTGCAGTCCTGCTCCAGTGTCAGAGGCATCTGAATTTGTAATGTGGGTTTTCTGTAGCATGCAATATGTTTGGCAGAAGGGTAAAGATGAGTGGGTCATTGATGGGAGCACATTTCATTTTCTTGGCTTGATAAATGAAATGATGGGGATTTTTGAAATAGAGGGCAAAACTCTTGTTTTGAATTCGTGCTCTTGAGGCATTTTAGGACACAGACGCAATTTCAGCTATCAGTCTTACTATATATTCTTGTAAAAAAGATTGAAAAAGAACATGCAAATAATATACTTTCACAAAAAGTATGAATTAAAAGTAACGTTTTCAGAAACTTGACCACGCATTGCATTCAATAAAACGTGTTATTTAAGTGTAATTTTGACTCACTTCAGTAGAACTTTAGTAAATCTTTACATGTAATTTCATAATTCTACTATATCTGAGATAGAAATATAATAACTTGAAAATATACTTCACAGAATGCAGTTTCTAGTCATATATGTATGTCATATATATATATATATATGAAGAAGCTGACATTGAGTTAAAATATAGCTATATAAATAAAACTACAATTTTAATGTAATATTTAATAATGTAGATTATTACAGTTAAAATGATAATTAAACGCTTTGTATCAAAATGTGTGGGCATTTGCCGGAAGCATTTCACTTCCACAGCATGGAAAAAATACTTTTTGGTTAACAAAATACTTCAAAATATCTTCTTTTATGTTCACAGGTTTGAAACACCTAAAGTGATTTTATCCCTTTGAGTACATTTAAGTGGCCTTTTATTTCAGCAGTAATATAAAACCTGCAACTACTTTTTTTTGAAAATTCAAAAGGAATGAAAAATGTGTTTGCTGGCTACAACACTTAATATGCACTTCATAGAAATGCAACATTAACATTGTATATTGATTTACAGTTCACATGTTGGGTGTATGGGTAAGGTGTGGGCTACCACAATACTGCCTTGCTTTTAGCAAAAATACAAAAAAAGAGAAGGAAAATGTTTTTTATCACATTCTGTGAAAAGAAAATGCAATATAATACCTGCAAATCATATTTTACATTACAGTACTTTGTGTGCGTAATTCCATGTGTTTTCTGGAGAGGCAACAGAAGTATAGCTTCTCTGGTTTGTAGCCTAAATCCTCAAGGCTGCAGCTCTGGAAGTCTTTGCCCATCTGTGGAGAATGTGATGTCCTTTTAATCCAGCTGTCAGGCACACGGGGCCTAGGCCAAGCTGGGAAAAGACTCCCAAAACGCTAGTCTCCATAACATACCACATGACAAGCAAAGGGAAGTCTCCTCAAATGTATCATCTCACTGGACGTTTTTTTTGGATGAGCACGGCAGATTAGAAAGGACCACTTTAAAGTTCTGTTACTGATAGCCTAGCCTACCCGGAGATACTATTTTGCAGTAGGACACCCATAGTTTCATATCAGCATTTTATATGCCTTGTTAAAAAATTAAATCAGTAAAAAAAATCCCAATAAATAGAAAGCGACTGCATGTCGTTTTAGAAAGAACGCATGTACAAAAATAAAATATATATGTAATATATTTCGAAAAAAAATATATTGACGAAGTCCAGTAGGTGGCGGTATTTCCCTAAATATTTGCTCACATTTCAACACTATATTTAAAATTTATCAATAAAAGCCATTGTTTCTGACCCCTTAAATAATAATATTTCAGGATAGTTTACCTAGAACATGGAAACAAGTAAATGCTGAGGGGAAACCTGTTTGGTAGGTAACCTATTGGCGACTCAGTTCCTAAAAACATCGGAGATAGATTCACACATCGGACGATACACCTAGACCTGAAGATTTACAATGAGCCAGTGAACACAAGGAAGACTCAAAACTGTTATGCACTGTTTAATAAGAATATGTTTTATATTGATATTAATATTTCAAGATGTACATTGACTAGACTGAAGCAGGTTTACTTGATTATCCCTGGATCAAAATGATGTTAAATTATGCAGGCCTAAATATCAGGCTTTTGAGGAAAGTTTATTTGTAGGGCTATATCTCTCAGTCATATTACATTGCATTGTTTTAGACCACAGAATAAAAGTTACAGAACTTTGATAATAAAATGAAGCATTTAAATATCGGCTTATATTCAGAGTGACTTCTATGCACTTTATATAAGCTGTATAAGCCTGTTAAAAATATCTCAATCATTTTTTTGTTAAATGCATAAAGGTGTTTTTGCCTTCTAGAAAAGACTAGAGTTCCACATTCACATCATATAAGAAATGCCACAATATTAGTTACGATAAAAAAACAACAACATTCAACCCCTGTGCAAATTTTTTAGTTTTTTTTTAACATCACGTTTGTTTAGTTTAGTTTACTCTTGTCAGATTTAACTCTTGTGTCTGATTCTCTTGATAGCTCAAGTAAAATCTGGCTCTTGAAGTAAGACCAGACAAGAAACATTGATCTAAAGTGCTAACATACTGGCTGTGAAAGAAATACACACTGCTTTTTGAGTGGTGTGAAACAGGCCTGAGAACAAACACTTCCTCTGTGACACTTCTGTAGCTGTGCCAGTGCCACAGAAGATGATCAATACAGTCTGAAATTGCATAAAAGAACCACTGAAAGCCTTGGTGACAGCATCTGAACAGCAGTACCACTAACACATTGTTATTTTTTCATGCATTAATGAAATACTGTAGTTTTTGCATATTCTTTTTAGTTAAATTAAAAAGAAAAAATAGTCTTTTTTTATTGTTGTTGTGAGTGCACACACACACACATATATAGATTTTATTTTATTTTTTTTTGCATTAATTTAAAGGAAATTAACATAAGAAATGCGGCTTTTGCAACTACCTGAAATAAAATACACTTGAGCTTGGGAGAACACTTAGACTGTGCCTCTTCCATCTGCTGTAATGTAAAGTATGGTTTATATTTTAGACATCAGCAGGATTTGTGCATATGATGGACTGCCTCTTAAAAAGAACCATTAGTCTTCTACAGCTTGTTAAACACACTTGTCTCTGATGGCAAAACTTTGTGTAAATTAAGATGACACATTCTACATTTTATGAGTCAGAGAATCACACAAGCAACCACTGTGAACGCCAGCTGCAATTTTATCATAATTATTGTAATTTAGGAAATTGAAAAAAATCCAGGCTTCTAAAACATTTAACAAAAAACTTTTTGAATTCATAACTGAAGCAATAACTTTTATAAATATAGCAATGCTAAATCTATGGTTATTTGGTGTTTTATCTGTATTTTGCACTGTGTTTGAAGTGTGTGTCATGAGCTATTTTACATTTTTTCCCCATGAAGACTTCTTTCTACACTCATCTCCTATTTTAGGGATCTATTCATTACTTTTCAAGTACAATGTCAGGTTATGCACACTGACGTTTTATTTTTCCATGACATAGTGGAACTACCTGCTTTGTTGCTATCTGTCTTCATCCTTCTTGATTTGTTATATGATTTTTTGGCATGGTGTACGACAAAGCAGGCCAAACAATAATCTTACTTTTCACATCATTCACTGAGGATGATTTTTGGCGCTGCTCAACTACTGCCCCAATTTGTTATTCTTTCAAATTTGGAAGCAAATTAACAAAATAAATACATGCACATTGTAAATTAAGGTATCCTACGCATGTAAGAGGTTTTGGGGATGAATAAGACACGTAAGGTTTGCAGATTGCAGATATAAGTCTATGTATCTATGATCTTTCTGTCCTCTAGTGGTTATGATATGCAAGTGAAATAGGTTTCCGTCAATTGCAAACTCATGCAGGATGATAATTTTCCAGTTAACGTGATGATGTCACATCATTGGAGTACTATTTTATTAAACCATATAATGTCAGTACAGTTAATATGTGTTTAACCTTTATTAGAGACATTTATTTTGAAGAAAGAAAGAAAAATATATCTGGGTTTATTTGAGCCTTAAATTCAGTATTTCAGCAGCGAATTCTGGGTATACTAAGTAGCCTAGTCTACAGCAAATACTTCCTAGTAGCCTACAATAAACGACATTAGGTTATGCAACGAGAAAATGTGTAAGAATAATTTCTAAAGCTATAATTATATGTTAAATATGCGATTTACTAGTACGTGACATGTGTTTCCTGTAATGTTATGAGTCACGGTCATTCCTGGATATGGTGCGGTTGTTATGGTGTTACACGCTAGGAAACGCCGCCGTGTTCGTGCGAGGCCCTCGGAGGGAGGCCCAGAGCACCGATTGCTCCGTTGATCCGCATTCAAATCCCAGGTCGTATTTTGTACGCTAAAAAATTAAAATGACTTAATCCTATAAGTTTAAAAGAGCGTAAACTAACACAGAAAATGAAAATTCACCTCAGCGGCGGATAGAAACCACTCAAAAACACTTTACCGTGTAATCTCAAACGGATGTGATTGGTTCCCCGAAACCAGCGCTGAGAAAAGTATTAGCCCCCACGTGACAACGTCGTCAAAAATCTATTTTAGCAGCGGTATAGACAACAATTTACACCTACATAATAACACTGAGAAACTGTATATTGAAGTATAATTTAAAAATAAAAGTAAAATTTGTTATATAATTATTTCGACCCATCGTGACGTCTCTAAACCCCGCCCCTTTCAATACATCTGTTCCGTGCTATTGGCCATTCTACTTGTTTATTCGGTTTTTGCGATTGTCCTGATAAGTATGCAGCCCACTTGGGCGGATCTCAAGTTTATGTTTTGGCATGTAGGCTAGTTCGCCAGTCATGAACCCTAACGCGCAGTAATCATGCTGAGATCTGTCTTTACAACTCATGTACTCTGCTGTCTTTGTCTTTGGGGTATGTAAGATATTCCTTTAATTATGTAGAAGTATGTTTTATACCTTAATGCATGTAATAGCTAATTTATCTAATTTGTGAATTTATTTATATTTATTTACATTCCTGCGAATAGAACACTCATAAAATAGTAGACCATACTGTGTGATGGAGGAACTTTTCTGTTCTTTAGGTTAATTTGATAGAAAAATATTTCTTTTTAATATGTTTTTACCTTTTTGTTGAGTCCTCTCAATTATATTTACTCATTGTTTTTCCTAATTTTAAATTTGGGAACATTTTGTACTTTTGAAAAATGTCCAGAGTAGGCAAATTAGCTAAAGTATTTTAAAAGTAAATAAAGAAAAGCAATTCATTTACATTTGTTTTGTACGGCAAAGATTTTTAAAATCTGATTTTTAAAGGAGTTTTACAACATGATTTGAGAGTAGAGTTACAAACTGTTACAAACACTGTTTTAAGATAAATTGTGGCCAGTAAAGTCTATAGTTAGTACTATTTATCTTTATAAAATGCTGTTAATGTGGTATTTATGAAATATCAAAATGTCTTTTGGTTCTTCATCAGGATGCGTTTCAGAGATTATCCACACATTACCTCACGTGGAGCAGTTTGATGTGGTGAGACCTAAAAGACAGAGTGTCAGAAAGGTACCTCTATTCACAACCTGGATCTCTGTCAGAGCAGCAAGATATGCCTGAACTAAGCTTTTTTAAATGTAGTTTTAGGATAAAACCAACCATAGGGTTGTGCTGTTCATGTGTGGATTAACAAATCGATCCTCTGCAGGTACAGTCTGATAAAAGTCCTCAAAGCCATGAAACGTATCCTGATAGACTCACATATAAATTATTCTTTGGAGGGAAAAATCATGTGATTATTTTGGAAAAGAACAGGTGAGTGTTACGTTTGGGTGTATTGTAAATTCTTCTGTACATTTCACTTGAATGTTTAATAGTATGAAATACACCATTGTACGTTAAGGTTGTCCTATAAAAATATTTACTGTAATTTAGGCAACTCATTCGACATAATTACACTGAAATATACTATCAAGATGATGAACCAATTGTGAGCAGTAATCCAGATTTAAAGGTATTTTACTGTAATTTATTACAACTACAACTACAATCTAACTACAATCAGAACAGCATTCTAGCATCTCTTATATCTCTAACATATCTCCTATTGTGTAGTGCCTGTTAGTATTCACAACATTTAGGTCATGTCAGACTGACTAAAGTTCCCTTATTCAAGCTGGATATAATATAATCAGTTAACCACAGAAAATAAAAATGATTGTAATTTGTAGGACAATTGCTACTATCATGGCCGTATTGAGGATTTGGAAGATTCCTCAGTCAGTGTGGGAATTTGTTCTGGAATCAGGTTTGAGAAAGCAGCATGCTCCTTTTACATCAAGTTCATTACAGCAAGCTTTTTAAGCAATTGCTATGTAATGCAAAAGTACACAATGTTTATGCATTATATTTCCTGTCTATAGAGGTTTTGTTCGAGTGAAACAGCAAGTATACCTGATTGAGCCCCTGACCAACCACAGTGATGGAGATCATGCACTTTATAAGCGCGAACATCTGAGGCAGAAGAGAAGCTCGTGTGGTGAACCGAGCACTACTGTTTATGACCATGAGCAACCGGTGGCTGTCCCATTAAAGTCTGGCAGATGGGTAACAACATTTCCATCTAAATTCTAGCAACTGTTCTGCATATGAAATAAATGATGCATTGATTCTTATATTCTTTTAGAAAACAAAGCGATTTGACACACCAAGATATGTGGAATTGTTTCTTGTGGTGGATAACACTGAGGTAAAAATTTAAGCTTTCTTAAACCTAAACTTTTTAATTATTAGCAGTCAACTGTAATAGATTTTTCGCTGACTGACGGTTATGCTAATATTTGATACAACACAATAAGAAAATTAGATTTTTGAAAGGCTGAAGCATTCAATACAGTCTATTTTCATCATAAAGCCCGATACTACTGGTGAATACAAAAAAAAGCAATTGCTATGTTTTTCTCTTTTAGTACAGAAACTTTGGGTCTAGCATGGACATAATCAGAGCCAGGATGCTGGAAGTTGCAAATCATGTTGACAAGGTATATCTTGATCTAATAGAATTAATAAATGTCATAAAGAAACGCAAGACAGTGAATACTTTTTTCTTTGCTCAGTTGTATCGACCCCTTAATATCCGGGTTATGCTGGTGGGTCTTGAAGTCTGGACAAAACGCGACCAAATTGTGGTCAGTGTGAATTCTGATGACACTCTTAGTCGGTTTATTGACTGGAGAAAGAGCAATCTGCTTAAAAGAGTCAAGCATGACAACGCTCAGTTTGTGACGTGAGTGTGACCTAATTACCCTGGATGACCATCAATACACTACAGCGTAGCAGAAACTAGTCCATTTTACCATACTTAACTTATTTGCTGTCATAAGTTAACTAAATTATGAATTAGCAATGAACAATACTGCAAAAGCATCTATTAAAAATATTTAATAGTAATTTCAACATGTGCTTCTGCATTTTTTTTTAAAATTGAGTCATATATTAATATTAGTTCTTGCATTGGCAATGAACTATGTGTTTTATTAACTAACTTTAACTAAGAATAATACATTCTGTAAAAAATACTATTTACTGTTCACTTATGCATTTACTGATGTCAACAAGTGCAAGCATATTTTAAAGTGTTAAAATATACCTTTATTTCACATTAGTACACTATTAATTATTATTTTGTTATTCTGGTTTCTTTATTGATTTTGCTTTCCAGTGGAATAGATTTTTTGGGTGACACAGTTGGGCTGGCAAACAAATTTGCAATGTGTGCGGAAAGCTCAGCGGGAGTCAATCAGGTATTTATGAACTGCCATAATTATGATTTTTTTTTGTTAGCAAATTATCTCCTATATTTGAACAATAAAGATGATTTCTTTTAAAGACATGGTATAATTGTGTAAATGGTTATTTTTCAGGATCATAACCAGAATTCACTAGGCCTGGCATCCACAGTCGCTCATGAGATGGGTCATAACATGGGAATGTCCCATGATGAAGATCAGTGCACCTGTGGCTCAACAACTTTCTGTATCATGACAGAACGTGTAGAGTAAGCAGTATTTGTGCAATGCTTTTTCTTTGGTCAGATCATGTCAGATCTGCCTACTAACAGCTCACAGACTGTCTAACTACCAACCACTCTCTTAAATTATACTTTGAATTTTTCTAAAAACATAATTTTAAGGTTTATAGTACACTACAAGTGCACAAATGCAAGTGAATAAAACTCTTCGAACCTTTAAACTTCACTGTTCTGAAACACAACGTGAGCCTTCTGTTGCATTTACAAAAAGTGTGTGGCCTGCTCTGCTAGTAACAGTTAGTGTGGTGTGTGCTGTCTAAAAATGACATGCTCTGACCTTGTCTATCTAGCAAGCTGTTCCCGGAGCAGTTTAGTGACTGTAGTCTGGAGCAGCTGAGTGTGTTTCTAGACAACGCCAACCCCAGCTGCCTGCTGGACACCCCCAGCTCATCCAGACTGTACAGCGGGTCTGTCTGCGGTAATGCTTTCCTGGACCCCGGAGAGGAGTGTGACTGTGGAAAAGTGCAGGTATTGCACACATATCCTGCAGTGACATCATTTTATGACACCATTAATGACTCACTTCTGATGTCTCACTGATGACTGTGATTTAATGTCTTGTGTAAGGAATGTGAAAATCCATGCTGTGATCCCATGACCTGCAGGCTCACTGAAGGCTCACAATGTGCTCAAGGAGAGTGCTGTGAGAACTGCCAGGTAAGTGACTCTTATGAAACTCATGGCCATGTTTATATTTGAAGAAAATTGCACTATGAGCGTACGTTTTAGAATAGATCTTGATGAATAGTTCACCCAAAAAGAAATATTCTCTCAAATCACCGCAGAGTGAATTCGTTAAGGCATAAAGCACTATAAAAATGACTTAGTTAACATGAAATAACATTTGCGAGTCATTTTACTTTCGTAATTTGAAGTAGTTCTACTTAAACCAGAATATTCATTGAGAAATATGTAAGGATGAGACTTCTAGTTATTGTTATTGTTTTCTCTGCTCAATTTCAAATTGCTGGAAAACCATGTTGAATCCGAGTGTCACTGGGATTTATTCTCAGGATTTCCTGTTAGGTGGTCACCGTATCATAGTTGCCATTCACACCTACACACACACACATCCTGTGCAGTACTTCAGCCAGTTTTGCTTTGGTACCCGAGGAGAAGTTGCTCAATTCTCTCACCTCATCTGTGGTATTATTAAGGGTGGAACTACAGTACCTTGCTTTACAGTATAGAAATCTGCTATCCTGTGCACCGCAGAGCCTGCTTTTTTTCCTGGCTTTTGTATGAGCAGAAGTGTGGCAAAAGAGAGACTTTCTAGAGTCTCAGCAGAATAGAAGCCAGATTAGGAACGTTGAAGCCCTATTACGTCATAGAGCGAGAGAGCAAAGTCACTATTAGAAGGCCATCATTGGGATTTGATTACAGGATGTGTAACCCAGACTGGGCTGCTGCCTTTGACTTGCCATACAGTGTGGGCAGCATGAAAATGTTTTCCAATATCACACAAGCTTCTGTTTCAGGTGTATTTTGTTTTTTGGGTGGGAGGAGGGTGGTGCAAACAGCACTTAAAATAATTGCCAGAAGTCACGACTCTGATGGAACTGGTGGGCTTCTTTTCCTAGAGTGAGCCAAGAGAGCAAAGTCAATAGCTGTAAGGCACCACTATCATTTGAACCCAGGAACTGCAGGTCAGATTGGCCTGCTACTGTTGACCCTTGTGCATTATTGTTTGTTTTTGTCCATCTAATGGTGGAGAGATATAGACGTCCTAGGTTCCACTAGAATTTGAAGTTAGAATCTTATGTTTATAAGGCACAACTGAATTAAATGAACCATGGTCATGGTAGACTTTTAGACTGATGGCAGAAGGTCTGGAAATCGTGGCTGCTTTCAATGGCCAAGGACCACTCAAGAAGCCATATGACTGACAGGTAAAACAACCAATCATGTTTCTTTAAGTCACGTCATTTTATGGGCATGAAAATATCCCCACAGTAACAGACCTGCGTGTAAATCTCGTGGATGCATTATATTTTATTTCTTTTAAGATTTATTTATGGCATTTCTGCCTTTATTATGACAGGACAGAAAATGAAAATGAAGTGAAAATGAAAGGTCCTCAAGTCATAGCACAATGGCTCTGTATGTCAGCACACTACCCACAAAGCTATTGGCAAAGATGGACGAGTCTACTCCCTGGACTTTACATGTTTCACATAATTTTGAAAATCTAGCATTTAGTCGATCCCGATAAGTGCTCACTGTCACAGTTGTAAACAAGGAAGGCTTTAAAAAGTTTGTTTAAGAGCTTGCACATGTCATGCAGATGTCTCTAGATGTATTTCTGGGGGGAGGAATGTTGTCAGTGAGATTCCTGGTGGGACACAAACCCTCAGTCTTTAAATCTGGAAGTCCAATATGCTATCTAATAGAGTGTTTGGGACACTTGATGGGTTTTGTATGTTCAGAACTCTGGGAATAAACTCTGGGGCAAAGAACGAGACTACCTTGAGTCCCAGCAAGCTGAAAAGTTGAAGCAATATTTGGGCCTGCTTTCCTAGAGTTAGCCAGGAGAGCAAAGTGGCACCACTGAGATCTGAAACAAGGATCTGTTAATAAGACTCAAATACTGGACTTGACTTGTGGGTGGCGTAAATGTTATGCAAGCTTCTGTTGTTGTCTGTTTTTTATGACTGGGGAAAGACATTCATCAAGTTACAGTACAACACTGGTGGGACTTGAACCAGTAACCTTGGCATGGGCTCATTTTGAAGTCATTACTGTGTAGTGTTAAACATAAATCCAGATAATGTTGTGGTTGACACTTTTCTATTTACAACTTCTCTTTTCTCTCTTGCCATGGCAGATAAAAGATGCTAAAAGTTTGTGCCGAGAACCTGAAAATGAGTGTGACGTTCCAGAGTACTGCACAGGGCTCTCAGAGCACTGCCCAGAGAATGATTTTAAGATGAACGGCATACCTTGCAGCTCTGGCCAGGGTTACTGCTATAATGGCCAATGCCCCACTCACCTCCAGCACTGCCAAAGACTTTGGGGAACAGGTAAGCATGAGGTTATTACCCAGAAGTCCAAAACTTCTCCAAGATCAACAGACATTTTACAAGTAGGGTTTCAGAACTATTTGGCTGTGAACATTCTTCAAGTTCCGAACAGCATGAGAGCAAGAAAGTGATGATAGAATTTTCTTTTCTTTTCTGTTTTTTGGTTGAAACTGGAATCTGAACCAGTATAATTAAATTCCCCATGATAGCCTAGAGCCCAACTACTTTACTAAAACACCACCGTTCATTAATTTTCCACAAGCTGTATTGATTTTCTCTACCTTGATATTTCAGTATCCTGCTGTGCATAATGACTCATATCAACACAGTATTCATCTCTGCTTCAGTGTTCTGTCTCTTTTCCTAGGTGCCAAAGTGGCTGCTGATACATGCTTTCTGCAAAACACATTGGGAAGAAATGTTTCTCACTGTGGAAAGACAGGAAGTGGTGGCTACAGAGCCTGTAAAAAAGAGTATGCCAACTTTTTCATTTACTGATTCAAAGTACACAACATTTTCCAGCATTAAAATTTGTTACAGGACCTGTTTTTAAAACTAAACTGATAGATCAAGCAAAGATTACATTTAATATGCTTTATGTCTTTATATAGAAACATGAAGTGTGGAAAGATTTTTTGCGATGGAGGAAATGACTATCCCGTTACTGGTCAGAAAGCTGTCATATTTACAATAAGGGGATTTTGCAACATAGCTGGGGACCAATCTGAAGAGGACGCCCTCAGCATGGTCCCAACTGGCACAAAATGTGGGGATAATAAGGTAAGCATAGAAGAATGTTATTTAGGCTATGACGGCAGGACTTGTAGGCACAAAAATGAAAACTCTCTGTGTTATGTTTTAACAGGTTTGCTATGATTATGCGTGCCAAGACCGGAATGTTTACGGTAGTAATGATGATTGCTCACTGCAATGCAATGGAAGAGGGGTGAGATCAAATTTCCATTTCACTGAAACCAATGTTTTAAAATATAAAAAGCTTTTGAAATTTAAATTTTAGAAAGAATTAATTTGTCTTATTTTTTGCAGATTTGTAATCATAAAAAACAATGCCACTGTGAGCCTGGATGGGCTCCTCCTTACTGTAAATTCAGATATTCTGAATTGTCATACGGTAATCAAACAAGCTTTTTCTAAAAAGCATGTTTAAATGTCGTACCTGTAATGCACCATTCTGACAAATTCTACTCTTGTGTCCAATTTATTAGAACGAGCAAAGATAATTGGCATCTCAGTAGCAGCTGCAATCGCTCTACTTCTACTTGCACTTTGTGGAGTCTTGCTTTATTTTAAAAGAAGAAAAGCCATCGTCGGCCACAAGACGTGAGTTGTTTGATTTTTACATGCTTTGTAAGAAATTTATAATGTGAGAATTTTATGCCCATCGTTTTGAATGAACTGCAAGTGAACATTTTTCAGCCAGGAACATTTTAAATCGCTATAAAACCTGCATAATTTTCTGAATAAAAGAAAATGCATTTTCCACTTATAAAAGTGATAAATTATATCGATAACTCTTAAAATGTTCATCTCATTTTTTTTCCAAAAGTACTATTTTTTTAGTGCTGTCACATTTAATTGCATCCAAAATAAGTTATAATAAGTATAATAATAAATAACATAAATGTATATACATGTGAATATTTTCAAAATATATACTGAATGTGTGTGTATTTATATACACAAAATAAATAAACACAATGCACATACATCTATAAACAAAAATCTTTATTTTGAATGCGACGAATGGCAATTAATCATTTAACAGTGCTACTATTTACGCAATGAAAGAGTGTATCTTTTAAAAATGTGCCATGTTGCATAGCAACCACCCTATGATTTCTTGTAAATGTCTTGCAAATGTATTGGTCGGAAGGTGTGGGTAGCTGTGAGTAATGTAATTATAGTAGTCTGTCCGTTGATGTCAAGTCTGTCTACTTGTTTACAGAAAAACTCCATCTGCAGGGCAGTTGAACCTTCTTTTTGAGAACAACAGTGCCAAGAATGACCGCCCTGAGATCAGCCAGCCCATATTCATGGGTACCACCGTAACTCAACCCTGCACCCCTGTAACAGCTAGACTGGGCCCGACTCGTCCTGCTCCACCAGTTAGTAAAACTGATGCAGCTTGTTTATCATCCTAAAGTCAGTTTTTTTTCCTATCTGAGACCCATGAGTGTGAAATAAGGGTTAGCGTGAAAGAAATATTGCAAAGCCATACTTTTGTCTTTGCACACAAAATCTTACTCCCACTACAGAAAGTTCTGGACAGGCATGCCTATCTAGATAAAAACAGACCTTCCTGTAAACATGTCATGCAACTGTCTAAGTTTATACATGCCATTTAGGGCTGGGACAATATATATATATATAAATTATATATATATATGACAGATTATATTATATAGATTATATATTGAATATAAATGTTGGTCATGTAAAATCTAGTTTATCTATTATAGTGGAGTATTTGTTTTGAACACAATATGTCAGGCCAAAGCTAAGAATAGGGTTAAATACTTGTAGTTACACCCATAATGTCCTTCCAGGACAGAAAATAATTAAGTAGTTTTTCCTATCTCTAGAAAAAATTAAAATATGTTTGTATTCCCCTTGCAGCCTCCAAAAAAGTCTCCATCACAATCACTGCAGACCATAGTAAAACAGGTAAGATCAACTTTTTATAGCAGAAAGCCACCTTTTTTTTAGAAATGTTTCTGTATCTAATAGTTTTAAATATATTAAATATAAATATACAAAAAAAGACCAAATGGAGAAAGGTAAAATTGTATTTTCGTAAGTGTAAGTACTGTATTGATTTCCTTTTTTATAAATATATATATATGTGTGTGTGTGTGTTAACAAATTCAGGTTTGTTTATATACGTTTATATTTCCACTCTAAATATATTTGAAAATCTGTTTAAAATACACATTTGTCCAAAATGAAATTTAAAGATTAGAATGTATTTTGAAATATATTTTAGCGTTTAAAAGATTAATTTAAATAGAAAATATATTTCCTTAATCCATGCTATAATTATTAAACATTTAAAAAATAAACTTTGGCCAGTTTATGCAATATGGAAATGGATTCTACCCCTAAAACATCCATTTTAAATATCTATAAAAGCAGTTTTAAAAATGTGTATATAAAGAGTGCAGTTGTGTCAGTGCTCGTATATTTTTAGCATTGCTTGCTAGTCAATAGTTATCAACTATAGTTTCACTATTTAGTTTCCTAATTCTTGAAATCAGTACTGCTGCGGGACCCATTTGGACGGGTCCAAAAATACATATGCAAATTTTTAACCCTTTGTCTGCACCAATAAGCCTATATTTGGTACCATTTGAAAGCTTAGAATCTCT
>JAUCNO010001034.1:2226165-2236958 GCA_032353835.1 Enteromius viviparus
CAAAAATATGTTATTTTTATATATATAATATTTGTGTATAATATAAAATATAAGTATATAAATTTGTGTGTGTGTGTGTATATATATATATATATATATATATTTTTTTTTTTTTTTATATATTTAAAAAAATGTATTCTGTGTGTGTATATTTATACAAAAATAGTGAATGTACTATCACACATTATTCAAAAAAAAACTTTTTTACAATTTAAATTACAATAAATAAATATTATATTATAAAACATATATTTTATAGATTTGGCACATAGTATTGTGATGTACTATTTTATGTTTACTTTTTATTTAAATTAAAGAATTTGGAAAATTGTAATTTAAGTTACTTAATAAATTTTTTTAAAAAAAGTTTAAATAAGTACAAAAAATAAGTTTGTTTAAAAAAGAAAAGGAAAAGAAATATATATATATATATATATATATATATGTTTAAAATAAAATAAATTATAAAAAAAATCGAATTACCATTCAAATATTAATGGTTATTTGGTTTATAGAATTATCAAAAGTTTTAATTACCTAATAAAGTAAATATTCCCCCAGTTTCACAGACAAGGCTTAAGCTAGTCCCAGACTAAATTGCATGTTTGAGCTGTCTTGCTCTGACATATCTTAAAACATGTCAGTGTCATTGTTAAGATGCACACCTGTAATACATTTTTGTAAAAGTTGCTTAAATATCTTAATTAAACTACTTCCTAGTACTGGCTTAAGCTAAACCCCGTTTGTGAAACCGGGCCTATGTGTATAAACAAAAGTTAAAGAAGCCTCAAATAGCACTTTTTTTTAAGATGTAGTGTAGTGTGTTTGAGTTTGGACACATCACAGATGCTCAGTGATTGAAGCGGAGCCGCACGGTGCCGCTGGGTGTTATACGTCGGTGGGTGGGCAGGCCTGTGTGCTCAGACATTGACTAATCCTGTCAGTCATCACTCCCCTGCCTGGGTCAAGCACTGCTCTCTTCTATTTAACTTTACGGACACGCCTCCTTCATCAGCGGCGGGGGTGGACCGAACGGCCTCATTTAGATGCTAATTTAACCTAAAGCCTCATTAAGACACAAGTGTATTTGATCAATGAGTGACTGGCTGTGAGTTATCCATTTAGAGGGAAATGCTGAACCTAAGCTAGTCTGGCCTGCAGAAATGAGATTCAGTGGATCTTGGAACCTCTGTTTGAATGGATTGATAGCACAAGGTTTTATTGTGCGGTTTTAAGAGCGAATCGAATGAAAGAATGTCTGGCTCATATTTCACACCTAAGTTTGTTGTCATTTTTATCATTATTTTTTTCTATATACCCACTAGTCCTACTGCAATGATCCAGACCTGGTCTTAGAACTGAAGAACCTGATAGTTATATTTGCAGACACTTTACAGGTATTCTCCAGCTATGTTTTGTTTACAGCATATTTATTGGTATCTATATTCTGTACATAAGCTTGGTAAACTTTCAACGCTTACTCACCTTGGTTTTGTAGGGTTATGGCTTTCCTGTCAGCAGACTTTTTGACCTTTTGTTCGAGGTTCGAGATCAGTACAATGAAACATTGCTCAAAAAATGGGCCCTGGTGTTCAGGTGAGCTGAACTACAACTGCATTGTTTCTGGTGTCAGTAAATTGATACGGATAGATTATGCACTATGCATTGACATCTGTGTTTCCTCTGCTGAAACAGGGATATTTTTGAGCAGGACAACTACAGCCCCATTCCAGTGGAAACTGAAGAAGAGTATAAGGCTGTGGTCAGTCGCTTCCCCTTCCATGATGCAGAGATAGAAAAGGTTGGAATAATTAAGATTTGTACATTATGTATGTTTTTAAAAGAAGTCTCTTATAAAACATTTGACAATTTAAACAAACTAAACTCTATTTTTTTGTGTATTTTATAATGTAATGTGTTTCTGTGATGGCAATGCTAAATTTTCAACAGCCATTAATCTATTCATTTAGAAATCAGACTAAAATGCTGATGGATATTCTAAAAGATTATTTCCAAGAAAGCCATTTTGAACAATTATTTGAGATCATTTGTACTTGGTATAGTGTCAGAATAGTCTCGGGAACATTATATATAAACTTGTGTGATGCAGTAGTATTTCTTGAAAACGGGTTGTGAATGTCTGTTCTTATCAACTAGACATGAATCACCTTTTATTGTCTCTCTTATTTATTAATCAGCAACAATTTCCAAAGAAGCTGCCCATGTCCCAGTCAGTGCCTCAAATCTACTCTCAAGTGAAGGAGTTTATTTACGCCAGCTTGAAGTTCTCAGAGTCACTCCATCGCAGGTGAGCAGAACACACAACACCCATGAATCCACACACAGCAGAACTTCAGCAGTTTTCATACTCATTATTTGCTTATTTTTAGCTTATTCAGGTCAAAATGCAAATATGTGACCCTGGACCACAAAATTAGTCTTAAGTGTTAACTGTTTCGAAATTGAGATTTATATTTTTCTACGTTACCTGAATAAATAAGCATTCCTTTGATGTATGGTTTGTTATTATTGGACAATATTTGACTGAGACACAAGAAATCTGAGGGTGCACAAATATCTAAATACTGAGAAAATCACCTGTGATTAGTAACAAAATTGATTTTACTAAATATGGTAGAATATCTTTATTTAATATCCTAATGATTTTTGGCATAATTTGTATTTTTGGCTATAAATTTTGTGCTCCAGGGTCACATATTCAGCACTTTTGATGCAGAATCTTGTTTGCAAAACAGAATTAGGCTTGCAAAACTCTTATAGTGACATGATCTTTTTCATGGGAAACCCTCATGGTTTTAAACTGTCGTTAAAACCAGCACTCCAGCCATCTATTCTGCCAATATTTGTTCTCTTTAAGCTCTGTGGCATTCGGCTGGTCGTTGTGAGGGGTCTGTGTTGTGCTTGTCACTGGCACCCCAAATTCTTTCCCAGAGGGTTAGAAGTGCACATAGCAAGAGGATTTGACCAGCTTCTGCTCAGCTGCAGGGATTAGTGGTTAAAGAGTGGATCACAATGCTGATGTGTAGTGACTGATATTCTTTTATATAGTAGCAGCTGCTACGTTGTAAATGTAAAAAATAAAACACTTTTTTATGGCGATACAGAGAATGCCAGCTCCTGAGCTCTCATTCTACATTTAATTGAGTTTGTCTTATAAATTATGAGACAGAACTGTTAAACAAAGAATGTAAACTTTCTCACGCGCTGTCAAGATTTGGTAAACATGCTTTTTTCATAGTCAGTTTTTTACTGCAAAATGAGAGATAATAGTTAACAGTTTTTTACTGTAAAATGAGAGATAATATAATTTGCCGTACACAAAAACTAGATTTTTTTCAAATAATTTTTTCCATTTTATTCCAAATTATTTCTAATTTAGCAAATGTTGTGTAAAATAAAATTAAAATTGTAATCTGTTACCAATACTGGTGATGACTCTATGAAATAGATTTTTTAATCATTGTCTGTAGCTATTCAACATGCAGTATAATTGAGCGCTATCAATTTTAACGTTTAATAGACTTCAAAAAATTACATAATTTAAGTGAGTTTAAAACAATCTTGACATAAACCCATTATAAAAAATGTTTTATATTATTATGTAGGAAATATGCAGAAGTTGAATATAGTAGCAAACTAAATTTTCAATGAAATATAGATGAATCATTAAAGCTACAAGTTATTGAAATCCTTTTTTTGTTCTTTGATCATTGCAGCTGGGTTATTAGTTATTTTTTGGTGCTATTGCTTTAAGAGCTGCCGCTCGACATGGATCTGACACACATCGCATTTCCTCACAACTTTCCTGTCCCACTTCAATTTTTAAAGTCTGTACTAATGTGCTCATGAGTTGAATTGGGAGTGTCAGATAAGGGAGATGGTGTTGAAAAGCACTGAATGTCAGGCACATTCTTAAATCCGACTCCTATATAACTAATACTTTCATGCATGCACACTTTCAGTTGCATTTTTGGTAACTTAATGACTTTATTTTGCAACATCGCATGCTCGTAGTCTCATATATGCTTTAATATAAAAGGATATACTGCTCACTGGTGCGTTTGTGCTTGCAATTGAAAAGTGCATGCTACGAGCATAGTATAATTGCAGAGAGGATTACTTTTAACTGTCATATGGCAACACCTCATATGACTGCAGTGCACTGATGTTCTAATGAAGCTCCTCATGACACCTTTTCTGTGCTCGATTGACTAAGGCCTGGAGCTGAAGCAAAGTGGTGTGTGTGTCTGAAAAGTCTCCTGTTTGATGTGGTCGTAAAGACGTTCTCCCTCTTTATAAACGCAGTTCTTTTAAGAAAAAGGAGACAGAAGCAGCAGTGGGGTGGCCAAATTTAGCTCCGCCCCTGCCTTAACTGTGTTAAAGATTTGTAACCCTGTTAAACTGTAAGAATGAATTGCCTGTGTTAGCGCACTAATTTTGACAGCAATATGTAAAACAAATATGAATGGCACTGCCATTGATGCCAAAATTAGCATTTTGAATTTTAAAAAAAAGTTGCAGCTTTGAATTGAATGGTGTGATAGACATCTGCTTTATATTGTTCGTCAAAAATGACAATCAAAGACTGTCATATTGTTCCTTTTCCAACAAAGTTTTCCGGCACTCGCCCAGGCATTTCCACAGAGTGCCAGCCAAGCTTTTGGGTAGTGTGAGGAGACCTATGTGAGGCTGTCAGAGCACTTATGGATTGATGTAACACAGTCTTTTCCCCTCCTGTCCCTTCACAAATCAATGCAAACGACTGCAGATTTCACACTCCTCTCTAATGGCTTCTTTGTTATTTAAGCAAGCGATAATGAGCGACCTCTGCACCTCTTCACGGAGCGTTTTCCAGCTGATCACTCCCTCCTAATCAACACCTCACACTGAGACACACAGTCCCCAGCCACAAAATCAACACCAACCAGCAGTGTCCTGTAAACACTCACACCTTTACAAGCGTGCTGGGCAGCAGTAGGGCTAGTTGTGGACCCGGTCAGTACTAATGGGTGCAGACAGCAAGGGGGTCCAATGTTGTTTTGATCGTTGCATTCATTAAATACATTAAAAAAAAAATCAAGTATATTTTAACATTTATTAATGTCTGGTAGTTGTTTACAATTAAAAATATTCACATGCATATCAAATAGCAAGCATTTTTGCATATTAAATGGTCATTTCTAATTTAGTTTCACCTGATAACACAACACCTGGTTGTTCAGACAAACCTTTAAGAATATTTTAGCTGTGTGCATGATCTACCAATATAGTTAACAAGTTGTCCTGTGGAATGTGTGTCCTACTTTCATAATGAGACTAAAAAAGTAAGTCTTTGTGCAAAGATTGAACATATTTCTTGATTAAAACATTCTTCTCTTATTTCAGCTCAACTGAGATTGACGACATGCTCCGTAAATCCACCAACCTGCTGCTGACGAGGACGTTGAGCAGCTGCTTACAAAATCTAATCAAAAAGCCACACATAGGATTAACTGAGGTAACACTAAAGCAACAAATCACCTCATTCTGTCTTCGAAGCTCAGTTCAAAAATAACACATGCCTTCCTTTCTGTTACATCTTTCAGCTAGTTCAAATTATCATCAACACCACCCATTTAGAGCACGCGTGTAAATACCTGGAGGATTTTATCACGAACATCACCAATGTTTCCCCGGAAACGGTTCATACCACAAGACTCTACGGGCTTTCCACCTTTAAGGTAAAAGTCATTCACTGACATGTTATTTAATTACACATTTTACTCCGTTGTATAACCGCCATGGGCTCACTGCGAACAGAGAGCAGCCGTCTGGAGTGGTTGCCTAAGATTAAAGCTGTCATTGACAGCACAGGACAGGAGCCGCCTCAGGCTTCACGAACTGCATACTGACCTTGTTTTGTTGCTACTGTGTTAAATGCATCAAAACGGAGGTGTTATTGGGTGACTTCTTTTTGAGTCATTAAACATGCAGCAGCATGTTAGCATTGCTCAAGTTTGATTACAATGAATTGCATAAGTATTCACCCCCCCCCACCCCTTTCCACATTTTGTTGGTTTGCAACATGAAATTGCATTTGATTGTCCTTTTTTTTTAACTTTGAAGATTTACCACATTTACCAACTTATATGCCTAAAATATATTTAATTTTAGCATGAAAACTAGCATAGATGACAGAGGTCAAAATGGAAGTGTCATCAGGTGACCTTGTTTCAGTCATTAAACGTGCAGAAGCATGTTGGCATTGCCCAAGTTCGATTACACTGCATTGCATAAGCATTACCCACCACTTCTTTTTTTTCCGCATTTTGTTGTTTTGGAAATTGGAACTGCATTTGATAGGTAATAACCATTTGAGATTTGCAAAATGTTCGATATCTGTGCAAATTATGTTTGATCGTTGCATGACAATTTAGTGGTTGCAGCATTTATTGGCAATTGATTTCCAGTTCAACTAGGAATTTTCTACATTTCAGTGTTTTTTTTTTATCTTGCATTAGATGTGCAAAAAAAGGCTTGCCATTTGATATGCATGTGAATATTTTTGATTGTAGAGTGAAAAGTAAAAAAAGACTTATTGTTCACTAAGTTAGTTTTAGTACTATTTAAATGCGTCTCAGAATTTAGTTATTAATTGGTTGAACCAGTGTTTGTACACTTCTAAAGGAATTTTCCAAATTTAGTTGTTTTACGACTTGCATTTGAAAGGGAATATTTACTCTCTTTATAGGAGCACGCCACTTTTTTGGCTAATTTTTCAACTTCCCTAGAGTTAACAGTTAAGTTTTACTGTTTTTGAATCGATTCAGCCGATCTCCAGGTTTGGCAGGGCACTTTTACCTGTAGCTTAGCATGGATTATTAAATCTGATTAGACCGTTAGCATCACGCACAAAAATGACTTAAGAGTTTTGATATTTTTCCTATTTAAAATTTGACTCCTCTGTATTTAAATCATGTATAAGACAGACGGAAAATGAACAGTTGTGATTTTCTAGTCCTACGTGGCAAGGAACTATACTCTCATTCTGGTGTAATAATCAAGGAACTTTGCTGCCATACCATGACCACAGCAGATGCAATCATATTGCGAAAATGCTTTTTTCAGGCAGTGCATAATATCATTGCACCTTAACTGTTAAACTCTAGGGGAGTTGGAACGTTTTCTTTTCCAAAAAAGTGGCACAAAAAATTGTTGCAACATTTTTTGTTTCAGTATGGTTTAAAAGCATCCCATGAATCATTTAAAAGTTGGTTGTACAAGTGTTTTTACCCTTCATAAAAAAATGCATGGTATCTTATTTTTAGGATGCCAGACATGCAGCCGAAGGAGAAATATATACCAAACTCAACCAGAAGATTGATGAGTTCATTCAGCTGGCTGATTATGAATGGGGCATGGCAGAGTCGGACGGCAGGGCTAGCGGCTACCTCATGGACCTCATTAACTTCCTGCGTAGCACCTTCCAGGTCTTCACACACCTTCCAGTAAGTTCCATACCATCCTATTCATGTGCAGTTTCGCCCATTAATTTGTGACCATTCTTTGCCCGTGAGTTCACGTAATGTGTGTTATTGCATGTGTGGTGTCAATCAGTGTTGCATTTATAGGTGTTTAGATGGTCATACGTGGGTGAAAGTTCTAGGAGCTAGCACGTTTTCTAGTTTACGCCCTTCTTTTGACTTTCCACTATTCAATATTAGGTGTAAATCAATGCACATGAATGTCGTATTTGGTGTTATAGGTGTCATTAGACAAACATACAATGTCCGTTTCCAAAACCAATAAAAACTGTCTAATCAACACGACAACTCCCAGGCCATCCATTCACTGAGAACGACACAGCTTGCTTGCGTTTCTCTTCAGCTGCCCTGTCCTCTTAAACAAATTACTTTAACCTCCAGTTTAAGTTGGTTATGCTTTGGTTTCTCAACAATGTAACATCTTTTCCTGTAAGTGAATGTATTCCTTGATTTATTTTCTGCCAGGCATGCTTGGTTTTTCTGATTTTCCTTTGTCTGTCCATTTATTATCGCTATACTTTCTTTCCCTGTCCGTGTTTTATTTTCTTTGGGTTTCTGCTCAGAATAACAACAATGATCATGCTGCGATGTCGGTAAGTAGACCCTCTTCGAACCCTAAAGGAGGAAGAGAACAATTACGATAATTTAAAAGCAAAAAAATAAATAAATACTTTAAACTGCATGTTCATGTCAGCTCTGTGGACTTGCTGCCAGCCTTGTTTTGCTTCCCTTTTCACGTGCAATGCAGAATGTAATTCAGATCGATTGGCATGCTGCCCCTGATTTGCTCCATTATTGTCTGACGCTGATACCAGTATCTGCAGAACACGTGTGCCATTCTTATTTGAGATTCACTAACACTAATAAAAGCATTAAAGAGACAGTTCACCCAAATATGAAAATTGTCAACTTATATTGTCACAAATCCTTTTTCTTAATTCTTTATAACCACCAAGGAAATTATTTAAATTAGTATTTTTTGCCCATAAAATAAATGCAAATGGGGTCCAAAACCTCACTGACTTTGATTTTATGGACAAAAAAATGTTTTGGGCTGATCTCTCTCTTAGATTATCTCAGTAAGTGTATCTCAATTCAGAATACTGCTTTATTAATGCTGCATAATAATGACACATTCTAACCTACTACCCTATCAGGATAGCTAGATCTCATTATATATCATTATAAGAATACTCAACTATGTTAGCACAGCTATCTCACTTTACACCAATTCATTTAGTATATGCTAATTTAGTATAAACATAGGCCGGATAAAAAGTGTATTTGTGGTTGAAAGAGATGAAAGCACAAAAAAAGTGTTTTAGAATGTAAAAGCCTTTCAGCACACGTTTTACTGAAACTTGCATGTTTGTTTGTTATTTTAACACAGTGGGATGAGACAAATACCATTTTTTTCCAGTTTTTATTTCTGGAGTTATTTTCCATTTGCATTTAAATTTTAGTTGAGGTTTTAGTAATTTAGTGTGTTTGCCATTTTTATTAGTTTTTAAAGTTAATTTTTTTTTTAATTTGGGTTTTAGTTTTCATTGTACGTTAATTAAAATAATTGAAACATTCGTTATTACAGTTAACATTCATTTGAACCCCTTGCCTGGTTAGAACTATTTGTGGTGCTACATTTACATTTTTTGTCTCAGAGAGCATTTGAAAGATTTTTATTTTTATTTTTTTTAAATATGATGAATTTATAGCCCTGATTTTTTTTTTATTTATAGAATAGAATAATGTCCTTGCATTTTGAATTTATTGTCTTTTTGCTTTTCAGTTATGAAATGCTTGTTAAACAGAATTAGTTGTGGTTCTTGTGTGTTTTATGCCGCTTACAAAAAATATCAGGTGAAATATTTAGTCTTGTTTATAGTGTGAGACGTCTTATGGATATCATCACAGTTAACATGATAATAAGGGGTTGTTTTTTGTAAAGGGCTTTGTTTGCATTTTTTGCCTTGGAAAGAATAACTAAATGTCTTTGCTAGTAATCAGCATGTACTGGTGGAGCAGCTGTTGCATGAGTTTGAAGTGTGTTTGAGTGTTTGGCGTCTGGTATTGCTGGATTCGACTGGTTTTTCCTCTTTACTACCCTACTCATTTTGAGCGTGTCGGTTTGCATGAGCGACTGCTGTAGATATGAGACTAGATGTTTCTGTGTGTTCGTGTTGAAATTGCAATCCATTAGATGCCGGATTTTATATGGAAAACCTTTCTCATCTCCATTTTGCATCATTACTTCCACTGATTTAGATTTTTTGGTGTTAAGGATGGTTTTATGAATTATGGAAATGAATAAACATACACTTCCAAAGGTATCTATGAGCTTACTTTCATATATTTACTTAAAAGTAGTTCACCTTTTCTGTCACTATTCACCCTTATGTTGTTCCAAACCCAATGTTTTCTGTCCTAGGCTGAACAAAAACACAACATTTATAAAGAATAACCAGCCTGATCTTTTCAAAACTAATTGAATGTGGAGCTGCACGCACAAAGTTATATTGTGCTGTATTATGATAAACTCTATCTGAAGACTTACACATGGAATATGGACCACTTTTATTTCCTTTTTTTGTCTTAGTTCTTGGCAGAGCCATTCACATACACTTTAAATATACAGAAACAAGCAGTCCACTATATGTTACAGTTATAGGGATGTAACGGTATCAAAACTTCCCGTTACGGTAAAACCTTGGTATGAGTGGCACGGTACGGTATTGAATTATTTACAGGAAAAACAACTAATGAAGAGACTCAAAAAAAGTACCAGAAGTGTTTATTAAACAGTTTACATGAACAGTGAACATATCAATGGCACACACATTAGCCATCTATCTGTCAACACTTTTTATAACAAAAAATTATTAAAACTTCCACATATTTATAACCTGTCACTAGATGATGTCATACGTCAATTTGCATATTCATTACGTCAGTGCCTCATGTTATCTTGCTTCTCTGTGGTCACATAATATTATTCAATGCACCCTAATTCTCAATATAACTGATATATTTAATGGTTTCTGTTGTTCTGTAGAAAAACAGAATGAATATGAAATAGTGACTGAAATGCACGCCATTATAAGGCCTACTAAACTAGCTCTACCTTACAAGATGCTAATCTAGATTAAAATCCTTAGTTATAATCAAGCATTGTCTGATGAAACCAAGTACACATAAGATATAGACAATGGCTATGCTGTGATTTTGGCTCTATTTGCATGTAAAATAGAGTTA
>JAUCNO010001034.1:2246357-2288961 GCA_032353835.1 Enteromius viviparus
TTCTTCCTCCATTTCTGGCGCACCCTGGATGTACAGCGCCCTTAGCATTTGCCTATACTGCCTATGTCTTCTGGCCAGAATAGAAAGTAACACTTTTTCAACACACAATCTCCCTTTTTAATACAAAAAAAGTTTATTTAATTCACCATTTAAGTATATTTATTAATTTTTTATTTATTTTATTTTTAATCCTCGGCAGGTAAATTGAGTTTGCCTGTTTTAAGCATAAGCACTGTTTTACAGACTTCCTTCTCAAGTCATTCGTCTGCTTTTAAGATGCGGAGATCTTATGAACAGGAAGGCAGCGCATTATTCGTCTCACACACAGCTACAGTATACCCGACGTCTTTGTGTTTAATGTAAAGCACATTCTTTGCTCACATTGCTGTAGCGCCACAGCTGTCCTGGCCGTGGGAGTGACCATTACCCAGTGTGAAAGCATGCCACAATTTGTTGTTTGTCCCATTATATGTGTTCACACCATGTGCTCCGGCGCTTGACAGCCTTTCTTATGAGCCCGTGGGGAGAGCATTATCTCTCTCTGTTCTCTCTCAGCTCTTCCCTTCCTCGGAGAACACCACCAACAATTATAGAAGCAGGTTCTCTGAGGTTGACTAAGACAAAACCCTCTTCATTTAGAAAGGCAAACTGACAATAATGAGATTATGGCATCTGAGACCGGGGATAAGAGTGCCATTTCCCCAGCAGCAGCCTAAATCATGCACACCCAAATCATATTTGCTTAAGATGTTTGACAAAGCGCTGCAAATGGAATTGCGCTCAGAGCAGAAACAGAAAGCCTCCTTTCTGCGGGTTCTGCCGGTGCTTTTCCATCAAAGCGGGGTGTGGGTGTTGAACAGATGAGATCCCTCCAGTCAAACTGCAGGCTAAATATAAGAGTGTTAATGAATCTGCTCCCTGCCAGTATTAGCATCTTACTGCTAAAGAACGGCCCTCGCTCTCTTTCCCTGTCTGCAGTCCTCGCTCACCCATCTCCACATGCTCAAACAGTTATCGAATGAACACAGAGAACAGTAGTAAATGTGTAAACAGCTGACTGAAAGTGATAAAGTTGCTGTAAGGAACTGAAGTGCTCCTTCGTTCACTTGGCTTCATGTAATCTTGGGTTTTCTTCAACCTGTGAAGTCAAAATAAGGCCTGGAATAAAGTCTAAAGACGCATACAGTATTGGTTCGTCACAGGGATGTTCCCAGTTTTTAAATACAGTTAACTAAAACTAGATCAATCAATGGCACTGAAAGTAAATATCATGCAACACGTACAGTTATATATTCCAAATATATGACAAACATATTACAATTTAACGTTAAGTGTCAAAATAAGTAAAACTGAATAAATTAAAACTGATACTTAAACTAAAAGTGTTTCCTTGTGTTTTGGCCAACGCAATATGCCGTAGATGCTCTTACGTTTAATATATTTTCATATGTAAAATAAATAAATACAAATAAAGAGCCAGATCACGTAAACTGTTAACAGCAGGAGCTCTATATTCTTATTCTATATTCTTCCGGAAATAATTCACCCTGCTTACGTGTGCAGTGTGAAACCAGCGAAAGTCATCATTGCTTGCGTACTATAGACCCAGCTCCCAACCCAACTTTGTGAACAGATTAACAGCAATATTTTTTTATTGAGTGATAAGAGTCTCGCATTAACGCAGGTAACGGCCCACCATTAATATATTATATCCATATATATATATATATATATATATATATGTACACACCCACACACATATAAATTTAATTCAAAATATTAACGCAACCATAATACTATATTACTAATACCACAATAACACTTCTCTGTCTAGTCACAATAAATCTTAAAGAGAACAGAAAGGCATGAATTTCAGTTGGTATGACAATCAGACTGCAGTATAAAGTCACCTGACCCACATTCATAGTTAATCCTTTTCAACGATTATGTTTGATTTGAAGAAATCTTTAAATGATTTGAATCCCTCTCGATCAAGTCCTCTGTGCTTTAACCGCTCTCAGTTTAACGTCTGAAATCTTTAGAAGTCTTTGAGCTGTCTTTTGAAGATTTTTATTTGATGTTCTCGGTGCTGGTTGTACAGTAATACTTTGTTCAAACATTAATTTTTCAAGCCTTTTAAAATCCTTGAAATCATTAATTGGTCTGAAGAATCTGAAAGGGATCATTCGTTCTGTGATCATTTTCTTTCCTATTCCATGTCATTCCAAACTTTTCACCTCCTTTCTTACACAAAACACAAAAAATTCTTCTCCAAGGAATTGCAATGGAAGCATTTAAACGAGAGAAAAGCATCTTAAGGTAGTCTGTTAAAGGCTTAATTTTAAGTTTGAATCAATATTCATGAATAATATTCCTCTCCTGAACTGTTAATTGCAGAGTGTGAGATGAAGTTGAATACCGCCTGATTGCAGAACATATTTCAGACTAGTTTTGTGAAAAGACACAATTTTAAAGAGATTAATCCATTGAATATAATATATATATTATTTATTTATTTTGTGTTATCTTTAAGCTGGACAGCTGTGCAGCCAGAATACCATGCAACATCTCTCCTTTTGTGTTTTAGAGAGATCTACAAGCAAACTCTTAAAGTTTGGTACAGACAATAAATCTGCAGAAGATGAACTCATAAAGTGCAAAGGAGTTTACAAATACTGAAATACACATTTCATAGTCTACACCATAATGAACAGGAAGCCACTGCAACTGAATTAGAATTGGAGTTATTTGATGGAAAGTGTATGTGCGAGAAACTATTCTAGCTGAATTCTGAATTAACTGTAATCGATTAAATAGTTTTTCAGGAATCCCAATTCCTCTCTCTAGAATTTTCATTCTTGCATCCCTCTGACTCCCCTTACGCCGCCTAGCTGAAGCCAGGGGGTCGGTTCCCGGCCAGAGGAGTTTTTGTTTCTTGCCACTGTCACGCTCTGGTTGCTTAGTCGGGGACATACGGTTTCCAGTATTATCAGCTTCTGTCTTTACTCAATAGCCATTCCACTCTCCTCCCGGGGGGGCACGCGGTGACCAGGCCGGGCTCAGCCCTCGCCTCCTTGGAGTTAATCCTCTAGTGCTCGGGGTCTGCCAGGCTCCCTGTCTGCTCCCCAGACAGTCCGCCAAAAATTCTTTACATTGGTTATACATGAGGAAGTGGAAACTCGCGAAATGCAGAATATGAAATATTACTAATAAGAGAACCAAATGAAAGCAAACCAAGCAGAGCAACCCCAAGATTTTTCACCTGGGTAAAAAAACAACAACTTATATTTATGCTTTAAAGGTAAGCAACCTCCAACGAATTGTGTCTGTATTCATGAAATCATATGACATGCGACTGTCAAACATGTCTGTTTATTTAAATGTAATGTGTGCACTTTTTACACCAATCTCATGGTTATTTAAACATGTTTTACTAAGTGTAATTCATACGAATGACCACCCCTAAACCTACCCGTTACAAAAATCATGATTTACTGTATTGTGCAAATACCTTTTATGAGCATGTTCATTCTCTGGGTTCAAACCCATGATCACGTCTCATTTTGTAACGCACAAACTAACGTACAAACTAAGCTACACAAACTCCAAATTGTGAAGCAGATAAAATGGCACAAACATTTTTATGCAAATGTACTGTTGCCGATAGGGGCGCAATTGTAGAATATGCTCTGATGGGTTGCATGACAGGGATTTGTACAAACGACCTAAACGGGCGTATTGGTTAGAGGACAGGTTGAATAAGAAACATTAGGTCTTGTAGAAATATAAACTTGGGTGTTAAAATGGAAATTAATACCATATAGGAGAAAACAATACGACCAAGAGGTAGAATATAAATTATGAACAAAAGCGGACCCGACACAGACCCCTGGGGAATGCCATGAGTTACTGAGACAGGATCATTCTGGACAAACGGTTTTCTGTCACTTAAATAAGAGGAAAGCCAGAAAAGTGCATTGTCAGCTATGCCTATGCAAGCCAGCCATTCCAATAATACTAAATGACTAAAAGTATCAAAGGCAACACTAATATCTAAAAGAATAAGAACAGGCAGAAGACCAGAATCAGCAGCCAGAAGAAGATCATGCATAACCTTAACAAGAGCTGACCTGAGGTGAGTTTTGATTTTGGAGTGAACTATCTTTTTAAGCAGAGTTACTGTCATAACCTGAGACTGCAATTAGTGTAGGAACCAGCAGACTTCAACATATTAAAAAGACACCTATGTTTTGTTATTGGCTTGCGTTTGAAGGTCAGTGGTGTTTTTGTGTAATGGACGTGGTGTGGGAGGATTTTTCTTTGTTTTTCTGTTATCTCTCTCGGTTTCAGCTATATCAGCCAAACAAATAAATCTGTGTAGAATTCGGTCCAGACTGATTCTCAGCTCAGTGTGTGGAGAGTCAGCACTTTACTTGTGTACATGTGCAGTTTCCAAAGAGACAAAGTGTTATAATAATGAGCATTTCATAAACAAAGCCAAAACAGTGCTATAGTGCATTCATTTATTCTACTGAGAAGAAACAAAACAGTGTTATATATTTATTCATATATTTATATATATATATATATATATATATATATATATACAAATATTCAGAAAATATATTTAAAATACGATAATTAAAGAAGTTAATCTATATATTACATTATAGTATAATAATAAAATAATTGAAACCATTCTAAATATTCTGTAAAGATATGGGTGTTCAAAATCACATTACTCAACAGCTATACCAACCTGATCTCACGGCAATTCGTACGTATTTTACGAGATGGCAATTCGTATGAATTTGTACGAATGACCTAAACATAACTATGCCCCTAAACCCTAATCGTACGAGTGAGGTTGTACGAATTGGCACAAATTTGGCACGAATATGTACGAATTGCTCGTGAGAATGTGTTGGCTAGACTTATAGATACATTGTTTTACAACAGCTGTTTTATAATTTATCATGATATACAGTATAATAGAATTATACATGTATTTCATAATAAAGAACAATTAGTTATACTTACAGATCTACAGTTTATTTATGTATTTTTTTACATTTAATTACATGTAATATAATGTATAATGGATTTATATTTTTGTTTTATAATAAATAAAATGTTAAAACTTATATAAAAAAAGAAATATATATATATATATATATATATATATTTTATTATTATTATTTTTTTTTTTTATGTATCATTTTTAGTGCTGTCATATGACTAATCATGATTAATCGCATCCTAAATAAAAGTTTTTCTTTACATAAAATATGTTTATGCTGTGTTTATTCAATATGTTTACATTAAAACACACATGTACAGTATATATTTTGAAAATATTTGCAAGAACTTGATTTTATATTTGATATTATATCCAAATATATTTAATATACATAACATATTTTCGTGAAATATATAAATGCATGTATTTGTATTTATATATGCCTAATAAATATACACAGTACATAAAAATAGTGTATGTAAATTATAATTTTTTTGGATGTGATTAATCACAAATAATTGTTTGACAGCACTAAGAATTTTATTTTATAATTATTAATTAACTATACAAATAATTGAAATATTCTTCAAATAAATGATATCTATCTATATATCGTTCTATAGACACACATACACATATAATAAATACAATTTATTTATTTAAAAATAAGTATGATTTATTTAGCCCAAATTTTTTTTTTTTAATGAATATAATATAATTATGAAATCTCTATAAAAATGTATTTGCAAATATGATTATTCATTAGGTTAATCTAATATAATTATGAAACAACTATAAAACAAAATGATAAAAATTCTCGAAATATACTCATCCATTCATCCATTGATGAACATGCTACTTTATAGTCAGATGGTTATGTTTAATTTTTTTTTAATAAAATAAAGTTAATGTACGTGTAAGTCTGAAGACAAATATCTTTGTGAAAGGGAACATTAACACCGCTGATGTCACAGGCCTGAAAAAGAGCGAACATTTCTTCTTTTTTCTCTCTCAGATATTCCCTCACATTGGCACGGTTAGGAGCATCGGTGGCTGAAGACAGAGTGCTCCTTATCTTCTGAGGCTGTGGGGGGTATCAGACTGACACTTTAACAGCCAGTCACTTCTCCCTTCTTTTTAAAAACAGCACGAGCTTGAGAGTTAGATAAGTATAGCTCTTCTATAGCTTAAAGGAAAGCCCCTATAAACCACTTTAAAAGCTGGCAGGACAGATGAAGCGTAAAGGAGCTGAGCATGTAAGAAACTTTTAAAGATTCCATAAACTTTATAAAGCAAAAGTAACTCAGAACAGGGAATCTCAACCTGACCTCTTGTTAGAAAGCATTGGTTAAAAAGAGAGGATGGTCCGGAAGTGGCCCTCGAAGGCGATAAAGAGAGAGCCAGGAACAGCATGAACTTCAGCACTGAATTCACCTGGAGTCAGAGCAACAGCGGGATGGGATAATCCCATGAATGAAAAGAGAGAAGATTTCAAATATAAGACTATTTTAGTCTGGAGAATCACATTACTGAATCACTTTCGTGGAAGCAGTTGAACATTTACCCAGCAGATGAACTCCATTGCAACTGCTCTCAAATCCATTTCGGTAAAATACATCCCGCTTTGCTATGATGTAAAACACCTTTTAGTTATGACCTTGAGCCTCTTTTGGATGCGAGAGAAAGACACTAGTGGTCTTGAGAGGTCAAGGATTTGAGTAATAATTTAGAAAAGCAACAATTAAATGGCGTCTGGCTGTGAGTTACGCTTCCATCAAGCCATGTGAAGAAGGGAAGAAATCAAACAGGAATATTCATGAACAGAAAATAGTTGAAGTTGAAGGGGGGGCGGGGGTTTAGAGAAATGGGACGCTACCCAGAAGACCAATGGATTGATCCCTTGGTAAGTGATTGCATCCTCTGCCATCTGTCTGTGTCTCCTCACTGACGTCCAATCATCCCAGTCACTGTACATACGATCTAAAACATCAGAAGGACCAGCACACATAGGATGGAAATGAATCAAAATCCTGTTATAAATAAACATTAGAACAAAATAGAACATTAAAGGTAACAGAAATAGTTTAAAGTACAGAAATAGTCACACAATAGTTTTTTATGTTTAAGAAAAAAGGCTGTTCGTATTGAACCGTTCAGTACGAGGCTTTCGGTTCGGTACGCATTACAAACCGAGCGATTCAGACTACTACTTTTATATTTGAAAAAAAAAGAAAATAAAAAGTAAAAAGTGTGCAAGGCAGCACAAATGACGGGACAGACTACGTGCTGACTGTGGCGAATAAAAAAACAGCAGTTTGTGGCATCTGCTACACGACCTTAAGCTGCACCAGCGGTGATACTTCTAACATGCCAACTTATTTACGCCGACATCACACAGAAACACGCACATTACAAACTGTCCCTGCGGCATTCAGGTAGGCATTTACAACAGATTCGAACAGGGCAAAACAATCGATCGGTAACAGCGATCAGTACATTTATGGGTTTTAAGTAAATCCTAAATGTTATTGAGCTCTCCTAGCCCTCCTAGCAAAGAACAAAAAGATTGTGACCTTCGTTAGCTGAAGCACAACACGATCTGTGCTGTCTCAGGAAATGTGGACACTCATCTTTCTGAACTTAAAAAAAAAACAACAAGATCATACTTTTATGTTAGTTTTAATAAATAAAAATGTGAAAAAGTATCAAAGATCTCTCTTTTATTTATTTTTTTGCTGTATCAAAATCTTACTGACCCGTGTCACCACTGTATTGTTTCGAAACGAACCGTGATTTTTGTGAACCGTTACACCCCTAATAATTACTGATGATCATGACTTAGTTCTGTGTTTTTTCAACTCACGTCTGAATAGTAAGTAGCAGCTTCTTTTAGTAAGAAAACCTCACTGTCTTAAAGGTTGTGAGTCGTCAGCAGCAGACTGTTCTTGCAGAGGTAGAATTGCCTCACTAGGGCTCACTTGTTCTGGAACAGCATTGGAAACACAACTTAACACTGATTTCTAGTTGTGTCTCTTTTGGAAGCACAAAGAAAGTAGTTTGACTTTCACAACGACACAGCGTCTCCAGAACATGGCGCCTGCAGCAACACTACAGACAGAATTATAGCTCCACCTTCTTTCTTTGTGGAAACATTTGGGGGTTGTTTGAAAATAAACCCACTCTGTAATGTAGAAATGTGGGGTTGTGTTTAAACGAGCTGTTTTAGGGGTGAGTGGACAAGTCATAACTTTTATAAGAAATGTATTTTTGTTTTTGAAACTAATCTTATCCCGGGATGTTATCTATGCACTAACAGCTTGCAACACTCTAAAAGGAAAGGTAATTTACAGTCACATCTTATGACCCCTTTAATTTTGAGAAAGACTGAAGTAGTATTTTCTTTCTCCAACAATCTTTATTTACAACTTTGAAAAATACTTTTTTAATAATCTAGTGAAGATTTCCACTTAAATAGCTGCACTTGATGGCCATCAAATGAAACTGGCTTTCCTTAAAAGAGACTTAGTAATGATTCAGGATATTCTGATGTGCCACATCTTCATTTTTTCATAAATAAATATGATTATTTTGTTCTTTGGATATGATGTGAGGCAGGTGACTGCTGGGAGGCAGGAAGTCTTCTTATAGTCATTTTGACATTTGGAAAAATGGATTATCTGCTGTTTGGTGCGAAGGACTTTGGAGCGCAGCCTAAACATGTCCTTAGCTGAATTTGGCTAGCAGTGAAAACACTCACATCTGCCAGGACTTTGAGAGGATGCTGTATTCTGACTGTGTTCATTTACTCTGTTTCTCAGAAGAGATTAAACGCAGGGCTGGTTTTGAGTGCGAGTGTGTTCTTACATGCACCTTTCCAATCCTCTGCCAGCGCTAGATTGAAAATAAAAGTAATGCATATGATTTTCACTTCATACCATAAAACCTTAAAAAAACTGTGAAGGAGGATCCATGTTAAGAAAACCAACTCGCCCATGGACTGATTTCCAATTAATACTGTTCGTGTTCTTACTTATTTTACTTGTCATCCGTGTAACACTGAGCGAATCCAATTAGCAGCTATTGTAATACATGTAGCTCACTGTGTTTTCAACAGCATGGAAACGAATCCTGGGGTAAGAGAATAAGAAGAGCATTCCACTGCCACCTCCATTATTCACATGTCCCTCTCAACAAGGACTGTTGACAAGATTTTTAGATCAAATAGACATTTTTTTTTGCAATTAAAAGCAAACATGCAGTAACTGGTTTTGCAAAAACAACAACATAAAAAAAGTAAAACACAACTTAATAAAATGACACACACACACACACACACACACATATATACATATATAATGTTACATTGTGTTTAATTTTGCTGATTTATATTAGTAGTTTATGATTATTATGATTATATTTCTTTTTTCTTTTTTTCTTTTATTGTAGTTATTTTAGTACTTCAAGTTAAATTACACAAATAATAAAAACAAAAAATAATAATAATAAATCATATGGCAGGTAGCAGAAATAATAATAAAATATTTATTTATTTTTAAATATTTTATTTCATTTAATATTTACTTCAAATATAGTTACCTGATCTAGTTACCAATTTATACACTTTTGTTTACGCACACACGTATGAATAGTGGAGTTGTGCTAGTCTTAAATAAGTCAGTAAGCATAGCATATCAGATGGATATATATATTTATATATTTTGTTGCCATAAATTATGTGTTGTAGCCCCAGTTCCCTGTTTCCCAGCATACATTCAAACATTGATAATTAACACATCTAATCATATACAAATAATTAATAACTTTACATTGTTTGCCAATTTGCCAGTTTTTAATGTAATTATGTAAATGAATCCAACAGAAGGCAGCTGCCTTCATTTTTTAACTTCTACAATCAGCTCATTTTTCACTGTTTTTTTTTGTTGCATTGCCTACAAGGGCATAACACTGAACAAAGAGTTCGTTCTGTTGGACGTTTCTCCTTTTAATCTGCGCTGAGGGACTGTAAAAGCCTTCATCCAAACACTTATCACAATACACTGAAGATTCTGTCATTTATCCTGAAGGGCATGTGGCATCAACAGCAATCACAACATTACCACACTTTGAGTTCATTATAGTCGTCATATAATACACGTATAATCACTCGTTCTAACAATCAGTGCACAAACAAATGGCCTTATATTTGGATAAAGATGATACGTCTGTTTGATGACTGTTATGGGCCTGCATAAAGGAGCTGGTCTTGCTGGCAATCTTCTGCTATTGTAGATCAGAGCTGCAGATGGTAGCGATGGCCGTGTCTTGATTCTGAAGAGCTTGCTCTGAAGGAGGAGGAAACACCTGCTGGTTCTGGGTTGCTGATGGGGGTGGATTCAGATCCACAGAACAGGCTTTAATTAAAGAACGAGAAACTCCAACAGACAACGTGGAGAAAATGCTCTCATTATAAATGTGTCCTTTATATATATATATATATGTCCATAAATAACATTAAACGGGGAACTGACCCAGCTGCGAGAAATAGGTTTACTGCTCACTATATGTATCTATTTCTGATTTTAAAGAAAAAAAGGGATATACAGGGAGAGCTGGTGAGTCTTCAGTGGATTAAAAGTCTTTATTATTGAAATACATTGCAGTCTTATAGGTTTCCCTTGTTGACCTATTTTAATGATTTTAGTTACCTATAGTAAAATCACCCTGATATTATTTTAATTAACAATGCATCTCAAAAATATATAAATCAATACATACAAACATAATGACTTTATACAAAATGTTTTATTATCAGTCTTTTTCACTGTTTTACTATATTTGCTATTATTCATTATTTTGTCTTTTTTGACTAAATTGTCAAAAAGTATTGCTATCATTTTTGGGTATACTTTTGGTCTATAAACAAGAAAACATTTTAATTAAACATATATTATAGTATTCCTATAATTATTTGTAGTTACTAAATAAATAAGTGGAAAAACATTTTTTTTAGAAATATTCTTCACACTAATAAAAATGTCTCTTTTAAGAACTGCTCTCTTCGAGGTTTCTTGGGGAACCCAGAGCTGTTCTTCTATAGCATTGCTTGCGAAATCCCCCTTTTTTTACTAACTTGATTTTGAAGGGTGCATGCAGCAGTCTAAATCTGTTGGTGCAGATCAAGAGTCCTGATCTACAGAGAGTCAGAGCTAGCACTGATATACACACTCAGCACAATATATTCACCCAGATCACCCCCTTATCCTTCAGCAAAGTCACTGTAAGCTACAAAGCCACCCACGAGTCTGTAGCTGCTGCTGCACAGAAATGCTGATGTAAGAGAATGTTTCTGCTTTGCTTTACAACAACACGAGCGAACAGCAGTGCTTCAGCGAGTATAACATCAAAGCCAGCATAAGGCCTGAGTCAACCTCCGGGTCTCCCGCAGGACTGAGAGCCAACCCCATCCTAACCTCTTAACCTGCAGCTTCACTATATATGACTTTACGAAAACCTGTTTCATACATGTCCTCATATGATTAAACATGTTTATTATGCGTTTTGAGAGGCAAAGAAATAAGGAAAGAAATAATATTTTTAATATTCCATGAAATAATATATTATTTATGAAAATCTGGTCAATTCTTACTCTTTTATTACACTTCTTTTATTCATTACGTTGCCCCAAAAACACACTGATAAGCAAGTTAGATTCAAGCTGCTGATACCTTTTATATAATATAAAATAATATATAATATAATATCTCATTACATGCAATGAGAAAAACAAGTTTTGCAAAAAAAGAAAAAAGAAAAGATCTTGAAAGCTAAAAATATATTGATGATTGAAAAAAACAAACAATCTATTGGTTTTGTCCATGCATGCTCGTTTTCAGGGATCAGGAGCGAGACGGTCGAATCCATTTGCAAAGTATTTATTCAGTTCACAGGACAGAGTCAAACAGGTGATGATCAGATACACGGTGAACAGGTGAGTAATACAGGACAGGCAGAATCGAAGTCAGGAAGCAGGCAGAAGTCAGCAGAATACAATGACAACAAACTGGAACAGACAGGGAAACCGCTTTTACATGGGACTAACCAGACAGATGGGAGGAGAACATATCAGTTGCCATGGAGACACATGAGGAGGGCGGAGAACACATTGGTTACTACGACAACACATGAGGTGGGTGGAGACAGAGTACACAGGTGACAGAACATACACGGAGTGGAAAAACACAGACACAGTACATGAGGGACTGGAGTGCCATCTAATCTCCAGCTGATCATAACACTCATTAATGTGTGTGTGTGTGTGTTTGAAGAAATGACACAGCATAACTTTTTTTTAATTTTATTTTCTTTATTTATTGATGACATTATTTTTAATGGTTTAAACCATAACAACATGGTAACAATATAAAAACAAACAAAAAAAACTTTTTTCTGGGGTTATAAAGAGGCTAATGGAGGTCAGTGCAGTGGAAGATAATCACAGACACGATCAGCGGTCGAACATTCATAAAGACGCACTCCACAGAATTATCTTCTACATACGAGCTTAGCTGTTAACAATGAATCACAACCACAGCGCCGCGCATGACGGCAGGCTATCGCGCGGAGTGAATTTCAGCAATCCTCATCGTGAAATAACTAAGCAGGGATCAGATTATCGAGTACATGTGATAATGTGCAGCAGGTTTATGAACCTCTCTCTTTCTCTCTCTCTGTTTAGAATGGATTGCTAATGCTGAACAATGCCAGGATGAATTCCCCAGATGGCATTGATGGGGTTTGTTATGAACAGGCATCCACAATTGCATCTCTGTTTTTAATGCTCCTATAAATCAAAACCTTTAAATCTGCCCGGCAGGCAGGATAAAGAAGAAACGCGGCCACACTTAAACATTCTCATAATGTCATCTGCCACTTATTCCCAAGCTGCATAATTACCTTTTTTTTTTTTTTTCTTGTACAGCCTGGCCTATGTTTAAATAAGAAATGCCACATCATTAGCATCCTCTAATTACCAGCTGATACATACATTAAATAAACAAATATGACAGCCAGTGGTCTCTCACCAGTGCTGCTCAATGCTAAAGCAGGACAAAAGGTGTGCGTGTATTTTCTTTGCTATGTCTTAGATCTTCTTTATATTTCAGGAGAGCAGCAGGATCTTAGGTCTCCATCTTAGCTCTATATGCACTGATTGGATTGAATGCTGTTGCTGTCTGGTACTCTTAATGTAATTCGTTCTAAAAACATTTTTATTAATTCATCTCTCGCTTGAGATTCTGCCAATAACACCGCTTCCAGACCAGGTGGCTCACCTGAGATTTACAAGGACGTCTTCCATTCGTTCAGGTCTTGAATTCGTTCCTAAATGTTTCAAAGCCGATCTGTTTTCTGCCAGACTGCTAGACCCGAGTTAGCCGTGTGTGCTTACAATGAAATCAAAACCATTAATCAAGACGCCTTCTGGGTTTCTCAAGGTTGATCAAGCTGAAGTCACTCGAGGAGAAACAGCCAAAGCTGTAACCTTGGCTTAGGTTCATTAGTCTAGGAATATTAAATATGATGTAGTTCACATTGAAATTACACTTGTTAATGTAGCATTTTAAGCATTCAGACATGACTTATAGGATGTAATGCATCTTAAACTGATGAAATGGTACAAGATGCTTGAGTTACAGGAATACAGTAGTTCATCCAAAAAATGTTATTTGCTGAAATGTGTTCACCCTCAGGCCATCCAAGATGTAGATAACTGAGTATAGAGTATCTGATTTTAACAGTACTTAAGTATTTTCCTTAAGTATAGGCTCAAAGATAGTCAACTAGTCAAAAAAACATGCCTGTCAAAAAACTGTAATGTCGTGGAGAAGCTGGGAAAACAGGTATAAGCAAATAAAACAATAAACCAAAAAACACAGGGAAGACAGAACAGAATGACGGGCAAACAGACAACCATTACATTTAACAACTCTTAAAAGAAAAGAAACACCAGGGCTGTGTGTGTGTATATTATATATATATATATATATATATAGGCTGACAAGCTGAACAAGATAAGATACAAACTGACTACAAACACCACGGGAGACAGGATGTGGCATAAAAGTCCAAGACAAGGCACAGTAAACAAGACAGAGCTGGTTTGTGAGGAGAGCAGTCATGCATATACCAAAACCAGTGTAGCGTGGCCACAGGGGGCTAAATAATTACAGAGAAAAATATTACTGCTGACCATGCCACCCATTTAAAGTAAGGGGAACTAAATATGTAATATAAACTTGCTATATGCTATATATTTGCTAAAAATGCTGAAAATCACACAAAACCAAAGTAATGATAGCCTGAAAGCTTAAACAGTAAAGAAAACATACAAAGTCCTAAATGTAAATGAATTACATCAACACGTTTGCAGGAACCCAATAGTTCTAACACGGAGGACCAGCCAGAGCACACAGCCCAAGGGTGATCAGATAATCGGGATGACTATAGAAAAAGAACAAAACAGCAGCGCCGTCTTAATCCTGTCCTATGCAGGAAGCAAATCACCCCAAAACCCCACAAGGCGGAGCACTTTCCAACACCTTTGTTTGTCCTGCTAAAACAAATAATTTATTAACCATTCCTTATAAAATCCACACGACACAAGTTTAATAATGCATACTGTATGTGTCATCAAGACATTTATTGTGCAGTTGCTCACAGCACAGTGTGCAGCAGTTTACGTGACGATACAATGGACTTAACCAAGCTGGGATGAAAACAGGCAAGTTACAGCAAACATAAGCCACACATAAACAGATACTCAAACGTGACCTATCAGAGGGTAATGACACACCACTGCGAAGCCAAAAACAAGATGCTATTCCAGCTACAATAGATATAGTTGATAAGCACAAGCTTCCAACATATTAGCCCAACAGCCAAAACGAAGCATACCTGGTTTAGGCGGAAACTCACATGCACCGATGGGTGGAGCCAGCAACGACGCATCCCAGGTAGCCCAACAACAGACCTTATATAACACGCACCAAGCTCTGATAGGTTGTCATTCTGAATTAAGGGGAGGGAACTTGCCTGCTCTACCACACCAGAATAAAACTGAACACCTCAAAATTGCAAAAACTTTCAAAAGGTCTCTTCAGTATAGCATGTATACAAAAATAATGTCAAGTAAAATGAAAAAAGTAAAAGTTTTCTTGTACTGAATGTGGCAACACAGTCTCATGAGCAATTCATACACATTTGTACAAGGTGGCCAATTTGTGCTACTTCGTACAAGTTCATTCGACCGCACTCGTATGATTTTGTATGCTTTGTCTATACCCTGGTGAGGGGTAGTTTTAGGGGCAGGTTTAGATGTTTTTGTACAAACAAATTTGTCAACTTGTAAAATCCATACAAGTTTGGGTGCAGGCAAAGTGCACAAGATATAGCACTTTCAGTGGCCTGTAGTTGTCGATATTACATCTTTTGTAGCAGAAATAAACTGCTGCACAACAGCTATAGTTGCAAAATGTAATGTGTAACTGCAACATACATTTCACATTTGATCGTTTAGTGGAGTAAAGAGTACAGATACTCATTCAACAAAGTAATGAAATTACTAATGTCTTTGATACTCAGTACGACTAAGTATCTGTAAAGATACTTAAGTGCAGTAATCAATTAAATTTACTGAACTACGTCACACCTCTGGTACATGAGTTTGTTTCTTAATCAGATCTGGAGAAATTGATGTCTGTATCAGTGTCTCTGCAGTGAACGAGTGCCGTCAGAATGAGAGTCAAAACCGCTCATAAAGACATCACAATAATACACAGCACTTCAGTCCATCAGTTAACATCTGGACAAGACAACAGTTGTGTTTTTGTAAGAAATGCTTTTAACTTTACCCATAATCCACAATCCATATAACACTTCCTTCAGTAATAAAAGTCCATCTTCTGTTGTCTTCATGCTGGATTAGTTTGATCGTCTGTCTTCTCCAGATGTTAACTGATGAACTGGAGTGCTGTGGATTATTGTGATGTTTTCTCAGCTGTTTGGACTCTCATTTTGACGGCACCCATTCACATTACTGAGACATTGATGCAGAGACACGTTTCTACAAATCTGATGAAGACAAACTCATCCTAATCTTGGTTTGCCTGAGAAGAAGTATATTTTTAGCCCATTTTTAATTTTGCCGAACTATTCCTTAAAATTTCCCTAGGTTTGTACAGTATGTTGAAAAGATGCAAAACTAATTTCTTTATCTTCAGACTTGGCGTGCATGAGTCATGTTCACATTCAACTGACAGCCAGAAGCCAGAAGAAGCATGGTGTAAAGCGTGACTCATTACATGCAGAAGTGAGGTTACACCAGAAAAACTGACAGCGAGATATAATAAGCTTCAGTGGGATGGTTTTCTATTCGTATATGGTTAAAGCTGGTATCAATGAGTATTGAAAGCAATGTTTCGGACATCTGTGTCATTAGCAAAGATTGATTCTGACATTGTCATTGTGTGTGAGCTGCCCTTGAGAAAAAATCTTTCTTTCCCCTTAAGTATTTGATTTATGAGGTGAATTTCGCCAATGACGTTTGGAATGAGTCTACACCGGATCAAAGCTTTAGGCATCGCTGTTCAGGAACACAAGCACTGTGTGTTGGGAAATGCACATTTTAATCATCTGGAAATTGCTTTTTAAGGTTCTCCTTTGTTTTCTTATTTGAACTGTTTAAATAATATGTTTTATGGGAAAAAATGCTCAGGATAAAGAAATGTATTTTTTTTAATTTAATTAAATTTTTTTTCCTCAGAGATTTCTTTCAAAGGTTTCCCCTAGAAAACCCTGTTCACAATGACACTGATTTTATTTCTGGAGCTGTCGTCTATAGGCTTTCCCACCGCTGGATGCTTTTTATTGGTGCTTATTGCTTATTGTTGGGTTGATAACTGGTTCTAGCTTTAAAAAAATCGAATCACAAATAGTGTGTACTACGGTTAAAGGTTTAGTGCAGGTTACTTCAGAGAGTGCCAATAAACGACTCTCTTTAAAATCAAGTCTTTGGATTAATTTGCTCAACCGACCTCTTCTAAAACACTGATTTTTCTTAAACTGCCTTTATAAATGAGGCATTGAATCATTTGCTCATCAGATTTGTTCAAACACACAGAATCATTTATAGGTTAAAAGGAGCAGCCTTTATTTAAAATAGAAAGGTTTTCTAACTATATATAATATACTATACTAAAAGTTTTTTATTTTTATTCTTTCTTTCTTTTTCTT
The DNA here is from genome assembly GCA_032353835.1 of Enteromius viviparus. Taxonomy (NCBI): domain Eukaryota; kingdom Metazoa; phylum Chordata; class Actinopteri; order Cypriniformes; family Cyprinidae; genus Enteromius; species Enteromius viviparus. Next base: position 2,263,666 of record JAUCNO010001034.1, read on the forward strand.
TCTTTTTTAAAATAAATTAATCCTTTTATTCACCATGGATGTGTTAATTTAATAAAAAAAGTGATATATGGCATATTTATGGCAACATTGTGTGTAACATATAAGTAGCTCAAATATTAACCTCTTATTTCTTCAAATATTATAAGAAAGCAATATCACCCTTTAATCCAGTAACCTTTTGTTTTGAGAATAAATTGCTTTCTTGTTGCTATAAGAAAAGTAACAGGGGAAATTACTTTTAATTATGCAGAGAAAAATGTTTGTGTATGAATCATAGCAGTGCATAATTCTTCCTATCATGAATAAATGTATCATTTCATCATCATGATGGAAGACTACAGTATGTATGAATGCATGAATCAATCTCACTCCGAACGCCAACGGTTTCTCAGGCTGTCAACGTGAACTTGTATTCCAGTAAGAGTTTATTTGCAAAAACAGATATCGAATACACCCAAAATTAGATTGAAATTAATTAATTCACAATGAAAGAAAAAACAGATTTTTGAGAATTGGTGTTTTTACAAATGAACTCTTTATTTACTGGGAATAGAGTGCTTCACAGATCTTTATTTTCCTATTTGTTTATCTGGTTTAAAGCTTCGTCTAAATGTCTGGAGATGTTCTTGTTCCGTCCAGAGGGACAGGAAAGGTCGAGTCTGAAGGAGGTCCATTACATGTAATGCCAGCTAACATCCAATCATCATTAGATAGAGCGGCCTGCTCATGGTCACTGCCCCATTAGCTCTGATCCATCAGAAGTTCAGAGCAACAAATGCTTCCCTGCACCCCAAGGACAGTCTTTGTAACCTTTACACTTACATCTCACACCAAAGCTAATGCTCTATATGCATAGTGACAGGAGGTAACCAGCCACGTCTCCCCAGAGGAGGAGAAGACAGAATAATTAAAGTACTGCAGATCAAGTTGCTGTCTCGGCTTCTCTAAAAGAACTGCACAGAGACTCTGCCAAAGTCACAGCCCAGAGAGAACGCCTGAAACAATTCACCACGTCTCAGCTTTATACATGCTCCTTGTGAGGTTATCAAGGGAAAATCCATCAAGACCAGACACTCCTCTCTCATGTCCAAACAGGACTGGAAGAAAAGAAAACTGGAAAGCATGGACAGACCCCTGGCTGCCGATGACCAAAGAAGGGCTTCACCTAACAAGAGCTCATCTCGCAAGAGTTTAAGACAAAGATAATGGCAAATGTGGTGGAAATTATTTATTCTGTGCAAACAATGACTTTCAGGGGTAGTCGAAGACATTTTCAAGCCAGTTTGACGAGAATCATTCTTGCAAAGTCCAATTAATTAATACATATATTTTTTTGGCACTGGGCCAAACGTTTTTTCCCAGTTTTTATTTTTTTGTAGGTAGCATTTTATTTTGATGTTAATGGGTGTAATGATGAAGCAGAGTCGTCAGGATCCATTTGCAGCTCAACAGAACAAGGTCAGACAGGCAGGGGAAAATCATCAGCAGACGGGAACAATGAGGGCTAAACAGAATCATGATCAGAGTCCAAGCAGAAGGTCAGGGTGGGGGGCAGACAATAGGTCGATAAACCAGGACAATGGGAGTTCACTGACATGTAGTTGCAAAGCTATTTATAGTTAATAACTTTTCTATAGTGGACTATTTCGAAATAACCATAGAATACAGTATGTAAGTAAATTATAAAACCTCATAAATATAGAAATGAATGAATTAATGAATAAATAAATGCAATTAAAATAAAAGGGAAAAAAATAATTTAATTATAATAATGGCCAACATGTATAAAAAGTGATGAATGAGTGAATGAATGGATACATACATACATAAGTTCTGTACATACCAATATATATATAATTCAGAATCGCTTTATTGGAATGACTGCAAATAGGCAATATTGCCAAAGTGTCAATATACATGTGGAGAGATCCTTATAACAAATTTAAACTTCAATTAACAGTGTAACAAATTATAAGTTGTTACACAATCCAACGTGTTTAAAATTGAACTGGAATTTAGGTGCTGGGCGTCCGGCCAGAGGAGACTGTCTCTGCATTTGATAAATAAAGTTTAATTCTCGTCATAATACATTACCATTACTCTGTTGTTCTATTTGATAATGTTCAGTGCTTTGCGACTATCTGTATTGTTAAAAGCGCTATAGAAATAAAAGTGACTTGACTTGACTTGACTTGACAAATTTGAAACTGTGAACATAAATACACACACATAACCTCCTAGAATGGTCTCCTTTTGCTGCTAGAGCAGAATAGACGAGGCTTGATATATTATTCACATCAAAGAATAAGAAAATAAGTATGATAATCATTCCATATTTATACATTTTAGACCATCCCTTGCCTAATAATACAGTCTTTTTCTGGAGATTTGAGTCTTTCATTAATGAGAGCCACCTTCTCGGGCTCCTTCCTGTCTGTGCTTTTAACTCCCATTAATATTTAATAAACCAGCTTTTGTCTAGAATAGGTGAATTGTGCAGAATAATAATTGGGTTCGTTAGAAACTTAACGCGTTTTTTGCCCCTTACATGCTCCAGGTGTGTCGCCGATTTACAGATCATCATCCTCAGCAGCACACGTTTGTTAGCAAGCGCTTTAATTAGAAACGCTATCGTTTATTATTCAGTCTAATGCCGATCTGTGCATGCTTTGGTTTTTAATTCCATTGTTCACTGCAATGCCTTTTGAAGTGTCTCCAATGCTAATATAAATTCAAAGAAGAAACAATTAATGCTATACAAAATGAATCCCACATGCAACAACACAGACCGCTAGAGGCGTTCCCCATCAAGCCCACAAGATTCACTTACTAAATAGAATAGAAATACAAACTTCATTAAATCAGTATGCTGTCTTGTGTGTAATAGTAACTGACACTCTGTTTGCTTTGGACAGGCTTGATTCCTGACTGATTGCAATGGAAGATATGAATCTTAAAATAAAATAAATTCAATAATAATAATAAATTACATCAAAATTAATTAATACGTTCATTCGTACGTACATAAATTACAATAAAATAAAAATACACAAACAGACAAATAAATAAATCCAAAAAGAAAGAATTAAAAAAGAAATGCACACCAGTTTCATCATCTGAACACTAGAAGAAGATACAGAAGAGTTTGACATACTTCGGTGGAGCTCCAAATTTATTCAGCCGAATTCATTTCCACAAATGTCAACTCTTCTGATGTTAGCATTGCTTTATATCCACTTATGTATGTAAGCTGTAGGCAATAGGCTGCCATCTGTAATTTTGGGGACCATAACAGATCACTAGCTGAGTCCAGTTCCAGCGATGCCTTGCCAACATTGATATGTTTCTATACATTGCGTAAGACAGAAATTTACTGCATCTCATTACTTCATTGGCTCGACTAACAAGAAATTAAATGTGTGTGGCATTATTCAGGATCACATAATGACCTCAGGTGAGTCACCAACACAACCAAATCCACTTTTATAACCGCTCTATTTCAAGAAAACCACGGTGCTTGGCTGTACATTGAAACTGACAGATTCTGCACGAGTTTGCACAAATAATCATGAATAAAAACGCTCAACAATGGCTCTGTGTAAAGCAGGCCTCTCTGAACACATGCCGCTGTCGATTTCAGATTCCTGATTCAAATGCACGAGTGGTTATTTATCGCTCTCTGTGGATTTACATGCTGACAACTTAATCCTACAAATATGCTGTAGAGCGACCGGCCCCAGGCTGAGAGTCTGTCCCCGCGTCAGCATTCAGGTCACCTTCATGAATCCTTCAAGACTGCCTAAGATAATCAAGTCTCATGTGGGACTCTGAGAGGTGTGTTTTATTAAGCAGCACAGTCTCTCTGTAAGAGCTGAGCGAGTATGAATGCATCCAGATGGTTGAGCAATGCATTTCCGTATCAGGCCAGCTGTATGAGTGCACTTATAGATGCAATATCAACGCAATCGGATTATATTTCACCCAACGGTAAAATAAAGAGTGCACAGAATAAGAGTCATGCCGGTGTAATGGGTTCAGGGCTTTTATGGTTAACTAAAACTATAAAATACAAATAAACTAAAAAGTAAACAACAACAACAACACAAAAACAAAAATGAATGTTAATTGAAAAAGAATAAAATATAAACAAAGCATAATTTATTTTAAATAGTTTCTAAAGAAACATTTCTCTTTTTAGTGTAACCTTGTGCAGAAAAATAAGTGAAATGTAATTATGAATTATTAAGCATTATAATTCATTTCAAATAATAATAGTAATAATATAAAAACACAAAATTCTTAGTATATTTTACAAGAAAATACTGTAAAATATATATACATTTTACAATTACAAGATAATACTAAACCACAAAATTATTAAAAACAATTATTACATTTAAGAAAATATATTTGTTAAAAAAAATAATAATTAAATATTAATGTTTATATATAGCAGTCAACATTTGAAGTGGACCAAAACCTTTCATCAAAATTGTCCTAAAACCATAATGTGTTTTTAAGTCATAAAACACATCAAACGTTGACTAGTACAGAATTTTCAATACAGAATTGTATATATTATTTTATACTTTGAAATGTAAACATTTCATTCAATGTTATCTGTCAATTCTAATTTCTACAACATAAGTATATACTGTATACAGTGGGTACGGAAAGTATTCAGACCTCCTTAAATTTCAAAGAAAGTTGAAGAAAGTCAATCATTACTGCAGCTCTCCACCAGTCAGGGCTTTATGGCAGAGTGGGCCGACGAAAGCCTCTCCTCAGTGCAAGACACATGAAAGCCTGCTTGCTAAAAACACCTGAAGGACTCCAAGATGGTGAGAAATAAGATCCTCTGGTCTGATGAGACCAAGATAGAACTTTTTGGCCTTAATTCTAAGCAGTATGTGTGGAGAAAACCAGGCACTGCTCATCAACTGTCCAATACAGTCCCAACAGTGAAGCACGGTGGTGGCAGCATCATACTGTGGGGGTGTTTCAGCTGCAGGGACAGGAAGACTGGTTGCCATCGAGGGAAAGATCAATGCTGTAAAGTACAGGGATCTCCTGGACAAAAACTTTCCCAAAAAAAGACTTATGGCTGTATTAGATCAAAAGGGTGCTTCTACTAAATACTGGGCAAAGGGTCTGAATACTTAGGACCATGTGATATTTCAGTTTCTTTTTTAATAAATCTGCAAAATTTTTAAAAATTCTGTGTCTTTCTGTCAATATGGGGTGCTGTGTGTACATTAATGAGGAAAAAATTAACTTGATAACAATGATTTTAGCAAATGATTGCAATATAACAAAGAGTGAAAAATTGAATGGGGTCTGAATACTATCCGTTACCCACTGCATATATATATATATAACACTTTAAAAAATTGTATTGTACAATACTGTACATGTACATGACTTATTGCCACATCATTCCAAACTCATAAGACCTTTCTTCATCTTCAAAACACAAATTAAGATATTTTTGATAAAATCATACTCATGGTCACGATTGTGAAAAAATATACTGCAATTACAAAAGTAATCATTCAAACTGACTTAAAATATAGCATACACTGCTGACAGTGCTTTGAATTTACACCAACCGCCTATCCCCAGCATAAATAATATTTGGTTATATGATAATGTGTAAACAATCAAAATAACTGCATGACAACATTTCAGCTTTATTCATACTATTGCATTATTTTGAATGACACATCCAGTCACACGACACACAGCAGAGATGTTATATTGGTGTGGACTTTCTCCCAAATAAAGAACATTCTGCATGAAGACCAGAAGTGAAGGGTTTAAATCGAGGATTTAAAGAATGTGCAAAAGGAGTTTTCTTTAAACCCACGTACCATCAATAACAAAGACAACAACAGCTGACTTTTTTAACATTTGAAAATTGTATTAAAATTAACAACACTGCCTTTCGTTCTCTTTGGTATTTTCTCTATTACTGATAAGAGACACTTTTGGTCTGATGCCGACAAATCCTTTTCAAGTTTTTAAGAATCAGAATCCTTACCTAAACTACAATTGTAAAAACTACTTAAAACATCTTCTAAAAGGCAGCAAAAGTATGAACAGAGAAATATAAAACCCACATCCAAATAGGACACATTTGCAATTACAAATACTGGAGACGGAGACATCTGAATGTCAATTTCAGACCAATAAAGCCATGTGTTACAAATACACCCATCACTCAAACCCCATACGCTTCATATACTACTCACGACACGCACTGTATGTACACACTTTCTGGTAGAAGTAATAAATATATATGCTGGTATATCAATGAAAAAAGTTGAAAGTCCACAGCCCTTATGAAGAGAGAAGAATATGAACACATTGGTTGTCTGATAAAGTGGACACATCTTCCCACGCATCAGTAGTCAGCTCAGTTATCCACGCTGGAGTAAGTCATGCTATTGATTGCTGGTCTTTTCCTCCCTTTAATCTTCAGAGATCCATAACGTACCTGTGACCAATAAATGACAAGCGTTAGTTATCGGAATAAACACATGCAGAGAGCAGAGGGTAGCCATAAACGATAATGAACTCAAGAACTCAAGACTGAAGCATGATTTAAATGAGGACTTCAACAACTACATTTGAAAAATGGCACTTTTAAAGTTAAAAATGGTTTGTTCCTTCAATGCATAACTGAAATTTTACAGTGAAATTACTTGCAATACATGCGTGTTTAGTCTAAACTTTAAGGGGCAGTTTCCCGAACAGGGTTTGAGACTTGTCCTATATTAAATGAATGTCTAAACTGGAAAAAGCTTTCATTGAGATATCTTAAAATACATTATTATCATTGTTTGGTCTTTAATTGCTCACAGATAATGCATTTTTTAAGACATGTTTCTAAAAATTCTTAAATGTCCTAAATTAGCAAAGGTCTAGTCCTGGCTTAATCTAATCCCCATCCGGGAAACCGGACCTAAATGCTTCTTTTAGCGTACAAAGCAAAAGAAAAAAGATGTAATGAGTGACAAACAAAAATCTATTTGATCAAATAGTCAATAGTTCATGCAAAAATGAAAACTGGAACTTTACCAACACTCAAGCCATACAAGATGTAGATATGTTTCTTCATCAGATTTAGAAGAGCATTACATCTCTTTCTCAAAAAATGATCCTATGCAGTGAATGGGTGCCGTCAGAATCCAAGCAGCAAATAAAAACAGCTAACAAATAAATCCAGGCATTTAAAACATTAAACCCTTTTATTACAAACACAGCTTTTCATTTCACAAGACATTTATTGATGGACTGGAGTGGTGTGGATTACTGTGATGTTTTTTTGACGGCACCCATTCACTGCAGAGGATCAAGTGATGAAATGCTACATTTCTCCAAATCTGTTCCAATGAACAAACAAACTCATTTACATATTGGATAAGCTTAGGGAAAAATATTTCCAGCAATATTTTAGGTAAAGGATTTCTTTAAACACGAGCTGAAATGCTACATGTAGTAGTTTTTTTGGTAGAACAAATATAAAGCTGACATAATTGCTTTCTTAAAATATAGTAATTAAAAATGCTATTAGCAGCCATAACGTAATGTTTATTTAACTACAAGAAGAAGATAGAGGTGTGCTTTGTTGGACTTACATCTTTGCGTTTTGAGCGGGTCATCTTGACACTCTGAGATCTTCTGAGCCCATGATGAGACACGGCTTCATCTTCAGAGTAGACAGGTTTACCCTCGTCATCACTCCTGTCATCATCATCATCACCATGATAATACTCTACAATAACAAACACATTGAGAGTTAAGAAAACAAGATGTTGATCACGCAGAACAGCAGGCATGATCGAGATCAAACAGCTTTTGTCTTAAGGCCCCGATTTCACACTGGCGGCTACTGTAACACAGTTACTACTGAACAAAGAAATATGTACTACATCAAACACAGAGCACTAAATATTTACACATTAAATCATTTATATTCCAATACATACATTTTAAAGTATGAGAAATCATAAAGATGATATTATACAAGATAGGAAACTTTCAGAAGCATGAAAATGTTTTTGATAAAGAGGTGAATTTGTGCCAAAATGCAGCAGAATTCAACTGTCAACAAGATATGGCTACTAACAAGATAAGCCTATTGATTTGTGTAATTGTGCATGATTATTTGTTTATTATTCAGAACAGACTTTTTTTTGGGTCGCAACTGACCAGTTGAGAACCAACGATCCAATTCATTGTAAAGGGTAGGAATGTTATTTCAGCCGTGGAGAAGAGAGCAAGAGGGAAAGCAGCTGCTGGGTTCAGGCCGCTCCTGGCACCATCACCTCTGGGCTCGCCGGGTACTGCCGGGAGCTAGGCAGAGCCAGTCTGTGCCAGGACGCCAGATTCACAGCACACGCCATCACCCAAAAGATAGGCCAAGACTGCAAACTATCAAAATCGCATGCACAAAACTGTAGGTGTGCGCAAGTCTCAAATCCACCATAAGGGGGCAGAAGAAATACAGAAAACGATGATCCTGAAAAAGCTTTCCTTTGTTTGTTTCCACACCCTCTGCTGTTTTCAATTACTAAAATATATCAATTTCCTTGGAATTAAAAAAAAGTATGCAATTAATTTTCTAGAACTATTCTACTTCTGTTAAGACCTTGTGTGAGCTAAGCAGAGAGAGCTTTGAAAGAGGACAAATATAAAGACGTAACATATAGGTCTTATTTTCTGCTGCTCTAAAGGCAAACACATAACCAGGAGAGAGAAGTATCACTCTCAGTAAAGCATATAGAAACACGTGTGTGTGTGTGTATGTGTAGATATATACACACGCCCACACATATATATAGTGCTGTCAAACAATTAATCACATCCAAAGTAATTTATGTATGTTTACTTTTCCTTATGTGTGTGTGTGTGTGTATATATATATATATATATATGAATATATATATATATACACACACACACACATTTATATACACACACACACACATTAAGTATATATTTTGAAAATATTTATATGTATTTACGGTATGTGATTATTATTAGTATTTTTTTTATATAAGCAAAACCATTTTCTTAACTATATTCATGCATGTTTATATACACATACACACACACACATAATATATATGAGGGTGTACTGTATGTATTTATGTAAACAAAAACATATTTTGAATGAGACTAACTGAGATTAATGATTTGGCAACTCATATACATACACACGGTACATTGCCTATAACAAAGGAAAATGTATCAAAATTAAAGTACATTTGCATTTAACAACAATACAACAAAATATAATTTAAAAATGTTAATTTAAAAACCCTTCTGTCAGCACATTTGAGTAACGATGCAAACAAATCTAAAGAAGACTCCAATACTTGTGTGAATATGACTGACAGGAGACCCTAAAAATATATACAGTCATATTTTCTATTATGTCTGTAACTTAAAAGCTGATCTGCGCTCTATTAGAAAAAGCAAAACCCAACAATAAAGCACGAGCGAATAAATAACACTCTTGAGCCTCTCTCTTAATAGGCTACCTCCCGTTTTTAAATTCAAACTGCAATTAGCAGCTCGTTTGATCAGTCGGGATCTTTCACCTCAGCTTTGAGCTTCTGAAAGGGAATGCCATTTTGGAAGAGCTGGCTTTCTGATGGCTTCATCGCAGACGAGATGAAAATGACCTGGATGCCAGCAGAATTTCAAACGCGGCGGACGCATTAGCATACTGAGATAGAAGCACATTAGGTATTCCGCTCAGAGCCTCCCTGAGCTGTTTTTTCCTCTTCTTCATCTTCTCACAAAGCAGCACTAGACCTTTCATGCTAGGAACGTGCCACTATTACTTATTACCCTCCCGTGCCTGAGACATATACCGAATCCATTCCATTTGCTCCAAAACCAGTTAACAAGGCAGTGATTTCCAGAAGCGTGTGAGATTTAGTTGAGATATCATTATGAAGGCTCGATGGCTTTACTTGCGCTGCTAAACACCTTTCCCTCTAGCTGCGTCACACAAAGGCTGTGTCTGAAACCTCAAAAATGCTGCCTTCGCAGGCGACATCAAAGCACATCTGAAGTCAATGTTTGCGTAACATCCTGTCTGCTACGATGGTTTCATCTGGTGTATGAGGACAGCGTACACAACCTTGTGTGGCAGATGGTGGAAAGAATAAACATGGCGTCTGAAGAAGCAGTCTGAATACGGCTATTTCATAACTGGCTATTGTTTTCATCTTATTGATACTGAAAAATATGCACGGTGTTGATTAAATATTTGCGCGATCACCTTTGAACCTCATTTGTTCGGCATCATTAGATGTGATGTTATAATGCACTGGGAGCTCTTTTGAAACCAAGTAGCTTCTGCCTAGACAGAGTAAGGCATCTGCCTTCTGTTGTGGACACAGCTGAGAAACACCAGTGTGAAAGGAAACAAAGGATGGAGTGTTAATAATTAATCTGCGAGGTAAGAATTACCAGCTCCGTCTGGCTGGTCCATGATGGCTCTTCTGGCTGGGTTGGACTTGTATGATGAATACGTGTCATCTTGAGGGATCTGGGTAAGGTCGTGCATGCTGAAGCTCCTGAGCTTCTCTGTGATGGCACCTTGACCCTGTAGACACAAAACAGCCCGCAGTTAGGATAAACACGTCAGTGCTGACAACACACAGGACAGCTTTAACTGAGCATAACAAGAGCACACAGACATCCACCATGACATCATTACAACATGCATGCATGTATGAATGAATGCTGATAAGATTTGGGCTCTGTTCCAAGTGACCTGCTACCTAGTGAGATCAACTGAACAAATTGTAGGTTTAACATTATCATGTCAGCAGTTACCAAAGTCTTTTTTAACAGACTAATTTCAGCCAGAGTCTGAGCAAATGGGAATTTTAGGGTGTTGACCAACAGAAAGCTGTTCGAAATGGATTTCTGTGGGAGGAAACTAATACATAATAAATGCATTACTAACACAATGGTTAGTTGGTCTGTGTGTTTTTTAATTTAACACCATGCTAGCTTCCATGGCTAATTATATGGTGAGTGAAGCTGAATTAGTTTAAAAGAGCAATTTAGAAAACGACAAGGTTTTAAAAGTTTGCTTAAGTTAATTCTATAAATGAATTCACTGCTAGACAACTAGCACGAATAAATAAAATGAGTTAAAAAGAGAACTGGCCTCTGGGATGAAGAGCATATTTGTAGATATCAGGAGTTTACCCTAAAATTCTGTCATTAATATCTCATTGTCATGTCATTCCAAACTCATAAGACCTGTCTTCATCTTCAAAACACAAATTAACGGTAGTGATAAAATAGTCAATGTAACACCAACTCTAATTTTATGAATCTATGAGAAAACGAGAAATAATTCAATAATTTGATTTCTGTGCCGGTATTCCAAATGCATGTTTTCTGGAAAAGGAATGGCTAAATAAATTATATTACTGTTTTCCTTGCGCACAAAAAATTACAGTTATCACATGGCCTCTTTTACTGATGTCTGTGTTACTGTGCGTTGATCATGTGTCTGAGATTTCATCAAAAGTATATCATTTGTGTTCAGAAGATAAACAAATGCCTCATGGCTTTGGAAATACATGAGGGTGAGTAATAAATAACCAAATTTAAATTTTTGGGTGAACAAACCCTGATTCTGGAATGTCTTATTCAACATTGTGCGTATGTGATCTGATCCCATCAGTTATTGGGGGAAAAAAAAAAGATACAACATTCACCCACAGAGTTAATTTTAATACTCAAATACTGATTAATTTAGTTAATTGTTGGTGACTGAACTTTTCAATATCCATGGAAAGTGTTTTCTTTTAGCACCTGCCTCCGCTTGTTCATTTCTGGGAATATTTATGGACAAAATGGTGCCAATGTGACCACACGTTCAGAAGGCAGCACAACTATGCCTTGAAATGTTGCTTACATATAGCCTGGGTTCCGCGACTATTAAGCCTTAGTCTGGCAAAGCTACCTTACTACCTGCCTTCTGGGAGGCGGGCTTAACCTGCGTCCATCAGATGCCTCTTTATACTACTGGACAAATCTACAACCAATCAGACCATTCATTACAATGACGTATGCGAAGCGACGGAACCTGAAGCCACCGTAACCAGTTGTAGCAAGCTTCATAAAAGCGGTAGGAAAATGTCTTTTCTTACTTTAATTACTTCTGCTCCGTTTTCAAAGAAAAGCGGTCATGAAACTTTCTTTAAACAGCGGAGTCAAATTGTTTTTCTGGAATCTGGAATTCAGATTGTTGCTGCTCGGTACACGGCATGTATGAAAGCCGGTATGGTTTCGGGTCGCAGAACTGCTGCGTCATCATAAGCTAGTTTCTCATTGGTTCCTACTTTTTTGGGAACGGAAATGCTCTAAAACGGCAGCTTCGCCAGACTAACTTTGCTCGCGAAGTGAATGTAGGATCAAAGGAAGTATGGGCGGGCCCAGGCTAGCTTACATTTTGGAAGAGAGCTTAAATGAGCAAAGAATGGGAAAAGGAAAGCATGAGCTATAAGCTGTTAAATGATACTGCTTTTCCACATGCTGTAGACACTATAACATTACCTGCACTGGAGAGAGCAGGGCTGCTGAATTCCTACAGGGCAGTCTATATCAGTACAAGGTAACAAGAAAAAGATCATAGCCAAAGAGCAGATTTCACAAAGAAAACAGAAGCAACAAGCCAGAAAGAGGGTAAAAGCTAAACGAAGAGGTATGATGGGGAAAATATGGCAGCGTTTAAGAATAAAGATCGACACAAGCCTTTTACAAGCTCATTGGCTCCACTTAAGAGACGTCGTTTAATAACAGCATCTTTTCAGAGAGAGCCTAGGCAGGACAGTGGCCAAATGAAAACTGTTAAGCAGCCTTGTGTTCTGCTTCTGATTAGGATATCAGCGTGATTACATTTACTACTGCACTTATACTAATGGCTTTGGGTTGTTTTCACAAAGGAACAGTGACCTTTGCTTGGAAATGAAAGTCATTAGTGCGTCATTTATTGCAGGTTTGTGCCAGTGCACTTGTGCTCTTAGTTGCACAGGGAATAGGGACATGAGAAAACGGGTTAAGGTGAAGTCATTTGCAACCTGTTTATTTTCACATGACTTACACTACCTTTAAAGGTTTGGAGATTGTATGATTTTCTATTATTCAAAATAAAATAGGTTTCTACATCCAAAACTTCAAAGGGTAGGGAATACCTGAGTGAAACAGAACATTCAAAGAAAAAGATGTGTCTGTTTTGGTTTCTTGTCGACTTTAAAAGGACACAAGCTAGCTTCGTTGCTGAAATTGGAAACACCCACACAGTAGAAACCTACATATCAGAGGCAGAACTATATATAAACATTTCTAAACAGCTCTCTCTCATTCTGTGTGTCTATATTCAACACACACACTTGCCTTGACAGCAGCAGACACAGCAGCAGTTGCAGCGATGGTCAAGCCCTGCTTGCCAAAGTTCACCATGGTCTCATAGCTCCGTTCTTTCGCCTGGACTATGTAGTCGTCAATTTCCTTAAAAAAACAACAATAGGTCAAGATTGAGTACTTTCTGGTGACAAAGTACATAACCAAAGTATAAAACATGAGAACATGGAATTGTAAATGAATAAACGAGAGCTAGATCAGAAGATCAACTGGAGGTCTGTTTTTATAGGATCCCAAAACATCTTTCATTTCACATTCTGGTAGAATATTTGCTCAAAAGCAGTGTGTGAAACTTAGATTCACCCTTTCTTTGGAGGTCAGCAGGGGATGAAGGGCTTTTCTGTAGATGACACCAGCTCCTCTTGTGTAGGGAGACAGAAGCCAGATCACAAACGCAATCTTGATCTCGTAATAGAGGGGAAACCTTTAGATCAGAGATGAGAAAGAGAGATATGAGGAGCCACGTTACATCTGATTAATCAGCTCACATAATTACACTCATTAACGCTGTATTCCAACAAATTAATTTGTGCTACTCTAAATTAAAATGGCAACTTCGTTTCATTAAACCCTGATTGCTTCCCTGCATTTCTTGGTCTAGGGAAACAAAAACAAGATCTTAAATGAAACGGCTTGCTTCTTTTGCCTGACATGAATCACTTGTAATCAGGAAAATGCGCCGCTGGTGTGAAGGAAGACTCAATCGTTGGACTCACCAGGCTATGGTTAGATCTGTGATAGTCTCCACTACTGAAAACAGCGCAAAAACAATCCAGTACATCATCCATCGCACCTGAAAAAGCAAGAAAAAAAAAACAAAGGTGATTTTCTTTGAGGAATGAATAATACACTCACTCATGTACTAAATTAGGAATAAACACACAGCCGAAGTGCACTGATATAGAAAATAAACCCTTGAGATGAAGTGATCATTGCGCAGTAAATGATCTCATTTCTTCTCACATACAAAAATGTGTATTTTTCTGCTGATTAAAGTACTGTGGACTCAGAGTAGTAACATGCTAATGGCAATGTTAATCATGTGAAAAGAAAAAAAACTTGAAGACACTAACACAGCCTTGCTGAAAACGTACTGTAAATGACAAACAGTTATCAGTTTACAGTTATCCATAATATATCCATAAGTCTGACCAATCACAATCAAGTAGCCTGGTAGTAAATATCCCATTCACTGTATCTGTGGCAAACTGATTTTAAATGATGTATTTTTAACGACAGAACTACTACAAGCTACAAGGTTGTTAGTCGATGGTAGGCAATTTTTAAAACAACAGCCTGCATTATTTTTTTTTTCAATTAACTACATTATCAAACTAAAACTATATTATCCAGGATTCAAGACGAGTCTTGAAAAGTGAAGCCATCGAATCTCGATTGCCCCCAGGTGACTGGCTGCAGTATAGGTCATAAACCCCGCCCTCTCCACGTAATCAAATGGGACGTGAGACACACTAAATAATCAAATTACACTTCAAAAATGTGTTTTACAAAGATGGTTTCCGTCATTTTAGTCATTGCTGTATGTTCAAGCATTTGTTTTTCTAACAAGTTTGCTTTAAACTAGTTGTTTAATGCTATAAAAACAGGGTGTGGTGTCATGACTGTGAGCTTGTGATTGGGTACTTTGATTCCGCGGCTCCACCTCACGATCTCTACTGTACAGACTGGCTTCACTTTCCATAGTAGTAGGAAGTGGAGTTGCACTGTCCTGTTTTTTTTGTTTTGTTTTATTTACAGTATATGGGTGCAGTTAGTAAGATTGACAGCTAGTGGTTGAACTGGTTGGGTACTGCAATTCCTGGCCGAAACACAGATTTTAGAGTAGAATTACTGGCTCTTACATTGTTTTTCAGAGAAACAGCTATGTAAACATAACATGTTTCCTAAATATCTACAAACACAGTATGCGCTTGTTTTGGCTTTAGAAGAGTCAAAAACGAACAAATAGCACCTTTATATCAATGTTTTAATTTTGTAATTCACTTGGTTGGTTTGATTAATGGCTTATAACTCTTTAGCAAAAACTTAAAATCCCTATGGACAAGGGCTGTGCAATTAATCGCAAAATAATAAAATAATAATAATAATAATAAAAAAAGATTGCATTTTAAGGACATGCAATTTCTAAATCGCATAAGGCTGCAATTTTATTTACTCATTTATTAAGATTTTTATTCAGAATTTTTTATTCAGAAACGGCACAAAGAAATTACTGACGCATTTACCTATCATGTGCACAGATATGATACATGCGCAGTAAATGTTATTTCATTGTGTTACTTAAATGTTTTGTTATGCACTTCTAATGCACTGAATACATTTAGAATGCATGTATGAAGCTTGTTTGAAAAAGCAAAAACAGCCAAAATCGCAAATAAAATTGCAATCGCAATATTAGTTCACAATAAAAAAATAAATATCACAATATGATTATTTTGTCCATATTGCACAGCCCTACTACGAACACTTCTGCATACCCTTGGCAGGGCTGCACTATGATGGACAAGCTGATGATCAACTGTTTAGTTGAAATGAAAGAATAAGCTGCCTCACTCTATAACAGCTGGACGGCAATTAAACCAAAAAAAACAACCAAACAGAAAAAAAATGACTTTTAACTAGATCATACCAATACACGGCATAGATATACTCTGCATTCCAAGCCAGGTGCTACTCTTAATGCAGAACCGGTCACCTACTGCCAAAGTCAGGAGATGTGCCACACTAACTCAAACATAAAACACCTGGTACCGTTAAAGAATATTAAAAAAAAAATCCTATATAAACATTCAGTAGAGACAACGCCTAATCTTTCTGCACAGAGTGGCTCGCTAACACAAATCCAAGCGCACCTATTTTCCTAGGAGGAGACGGAAACACAGTCAAGTGTAACAAAAAATCATTATGGCCGTGACATTAATTTCCATCCCAGCTCTCTGTGTGTGTCTCTTTGCAGCAGGACCTGTTTGGTATGCTCTACCTCTCCTCTGCTCTCAACCACAGCGAGCTTTCAGCCAGCTTCTTAGCATTTCAATTTCAAACGCCTGTGCAGACAGTCATGTGATCCCCAGCCTTGAGCTGCAGCTCTCGGAGGTATTAGGTGATATTTTCAGCCTGACTGAACAAAGTCAAATGAATCCATGCAGAGGCAGCATTACCAGCCTGACAGGAGGCGTCAGATTTAATTGGTGTCCTCCCAATGAACCTTCAGCGGTCTGAGAGAGATCAATACGTTGCATCAGCTGCAGGAAAGCTGCCGCTCCATGACAAACCGTCAATCGAAATCCACCAGCAGTGGATCGCTGTGGAAATCCACCAGCGGCGGAGCGCTTCGGCCGTGGACTGCATCGATGCAAGAAATCTAATCAGATGTAGAAGCCTTTCTCCCATAATCCTCCAGACAAGCCTATTTATTACAAGCCTGCAATTACCTGGCTTCAATTAGAGAAGTATGTGAGATGTAAGCAGAATTGTTCCATCTCGTCGAAGAACCAGTTTGAAGGCAATTCAAGAGTGGGCCGGCATCCAAGACAAGCATGCCTTTCCTGTTCAGAAAGGCGCTGCAGTTGTGTAGACTGGATTTCCAACAGAAAAAAAAACCCTTTGAAGTATCCCGATTGTGAATGGACGTATTCCTTTCCGGCTCCGTGTGTGTACAGTGGAGAGGTTTCTTTGTTCAACATTTAAACTGAGCAGTGAGACATATGAGCTGACCTGCTCTGTTTATGTAACAAACAGGAGTTGTAGGCATTGTACAGATTCGCTCCGAGTGGAAAAACCACAGTGCGGTTTCTAAGAGCATCTAGTCTATGCTAGTAAACACAGGCTTTGTCAAGCTGCCTTTAAACTTTATTTTAAGTCCAACGTAAACCAGCAGCTCCAGTCCACTGGCCCTATAAAAAGACTTGCAACACAAAGCATTATTTGTCCAGTTCTATTTTCAAAACGATTTGAAAGAGGTTTCTCAATTACCAGTCTGCACAGAAACGGTTGTGACATGTTTTTAAAAAGCAGCTTTTGCGGTCGATTGAGCTTTCTTCTTTTTTCCAAGGTTTTGCTATTAAAAGTCTAAGTTTACCGAAATTGACTTTCCACTCGAACATTCAGGAACATGCTATGATGTTGGGCTGCCAGTGTCCATGATGCCTCTACTGCTGTTTCATAAACCTGTCTTACATTGAGTAATCTCTTTACAGATCAAATATATAATGGGCTTGACAATAAGAAGTGTCACAGTGAGTCTTGCTGACAGCGGCTTTGTGAATGCTTTGGTCAAGGTGGCGCGGCACTGCGTAGCAGTAGTAGAGCAAAAGCACTAGTGCGCAATAGTTTCGTGCCGAGTCTATTTTTGCTGCGTGCAAAAAGTGGCAGTGCGCTGTAGTGACCGTAATCAACTAATTAATTTAATTAAAAATTTTAATCATTTAACAGCCCTAATATTTCTACCATCACTGATTAATCTTTAGAATCTTTACCTGGTTTACTTCTACTGAAGGTGTGTTACTGTAACCATGGTTTTTGCAATACTTTCTGAATATAAAAGTGCAAACAAAATTCTAAAACTGTAAAATAATCATAATAAAAAAATCATAACTATACAAAAACTACTAAAAACTATTTATGATGATGCTGTATGTGTGTGTATGAACCCCAATATGTGTTTATATTGGTTTTCAGTATACTATAAAGATAAAACAGATTTTATATTTAAATTATATCAGTTAAAATGTTTTATATATATATAAAAATTAAAAGGTAATTTTGACCCATTTTTGAAAGTTTTGAAGTTTTTTTTTTACACAACATCGGTCATCGGACATTCCTTTATAAGAGTATCCTCCCTCTGCTGCCAGTGTCTAAATCTGCAATGTTTTGCATAGCATTTAGTTTGTTTTTAACAGATTGAGATTTTTTTTTAAAGAAAATGTTAATGCTCGGAAAATCATTACTATCAATGACCTATGTATATAGATTTATTGACATATGCTGGCCACAATTAACATAAAACACCTGTGTTGATAAACCAATAGAGGCTGTTACAGCAATGTTAAGAAGAATATGCTTTTTTCATGCTATACTTTCCAAAGATTAAAGACTTTTCGAAACACCATATGACTGTCCAGAAGAGGTAGCCCTGGCATAGCTTCTAGAAGTTAACTAGAGGGAAATGCATTTCAAAAAAAGAAATAAATCTATTCACTGCAATGCAGCACTGATACAAAATAAGTCCAAGATTTCTAGTGTACTGAAATAACACCAGTACAACCACGAAGGAAACCTAAAATTAGCCATCTGAAGCAGACAAAGGCATGACAGCCAAGTAAGAGGAACGTTTAAAGTGATAGACTACTCCAAAAATAAAACATGTTCATTTCCACACCCTCCTGTCAGTCCTAACACAAAAGAAGCAGAGCATCTGGATCTTTAGGTTCTGAGGAACAACAGGAGGGTAAGCAACTCAAATTTAAAACACACCATTTTAACTTTAAAACAACATTTGAATCAAAAAGACAACATTGACAGGAGATTCTGTTTTTGTTTCAAGAGGTAAAACCACATTCTGCATAGTTTTACTTATTATATCCTGCTTTGCAGGTTCACCACAATGTTGCCTAAAGGTGTTTCTGGCTGTAAGTGACACTAATTCTGGCTGGACCTGAATTAGCATTTTAACGTGACACCTGCATTAATCTTTCTCCTGAGGATGTAGGATGGGTTCTCACAGGGCGGGTGCTTTAAAACAACTAAGTACAGAGACAACGTGTCACATGATCCAGACATTCAAGCCAACACGCACTCCCTCCCAACATGCCCGAACATGTACAGAACTAAAAATCTGCTGGGGTGTCACGTCTCATTACAAGGAGTGGTATGAGTTAGCAGTTAAAAATCTGGGCTAGTAACCTAAAAGCTGGAGAAGTGTTGATTAATAAACACTACTGATCCCCTGAGCAAGACGCTAAACCTAATTTATCAACAGTGCAGTATACATTCCTATGTACACGTGCAAGCTGGTAGATCACACACTATGCACGAAGCTTACACCCTCATTATGCACAGGTTATTTATGAGCAGGCTGAGCCCGTAGCAATCAAAATGTAAGTTGGTTGGAAAATCAAAACCCAGTTAAATGAAAAACAATGAAAAAATAAAAAATGAATGGACACAGTGGTTATACTTACGTATTCTTTGACATTTTTGGTTTTCACTGCTTTGTAAGAGTAGTAAGCTGGGTACAGGTTTCCAAAAACCAGCCTGTGTGAAGAAACAGAGAGCAAAACACATAAATAAAGGAAAAAAACAACAACTGTAAACCTCTAGATATTCTTCAAAAGCAGGACGATTAATGGGCTTGGATACTCCCATCTGTTTGTCTAGCTCTATTAAAAGACACTCACTTCCTCTGTCTGATTGTGTTTACAAGGTAAAACAACGATTTCCTTTTCTTCCGTTCCGAAAGAAAACAAAGAACACTGAAGGGGCAAAAATGCAGGAGACACCTAATGTAAAACATGCCCTTCTAGTGATTAAACCCATGTGGACTGCAGCCCATAGAGCAGGGCTGCTAGAAAACTAACACTAGCTCTTTTTGCTTGAAGTAACCAACGTGACAACAAGTACTACACAATATTGAGGACAACATAGATGTCATTTTATAAAACTAATTCATGAAGCATCTCCTTGACACCTCAACAAAAAGCTGGAAACACAACACACCTGCTGAAGGTTAGGGGCCGGTTTTTTAGCAATGGCCTAAATTGCTTGTTTGAAAAAAAGTATATTTTTGGGGATATAATGTAGACGTGAGATGAAGGTAGACATTAGGGTCACACTGATATGTTCATCTCAGTAAATCATTAAGTTATTCCATTTCATCCATTGAGCTACTGACCTGAGACTAGCCAATTAACTGGCAGATGGGCCCAGCGCCAACCCTTCATCTGCAGCCCGTCGCCCTCACACGAGCCTCATTTATTATGTTCTGCTTGACTAAATTTGTTGGACAACTAGAGGAAGATACTACAACCTTGATAGTGAACCGCCTTCTTGTGCTAGACTACCATTGTCACAGAGCAATTAGAGCCCAGTCAGAGGAGCCGTACAAGAAACAAATCCTCTTCTCGTCTGGACCCACACAAAAACGTTCACGGTAAGCAGAGCAACACACAGAACTTTGGCCCTGTGGCATGTGATAACAGACAAAAGCTTCTGCTAGCATTCACTTCGACCTGCCACGCAGACTTTACGGAGGTTTCTCAGACAGGAACCAGGCTTGATGTTTCCCAGATGATAATGCTGCTCTCTGAAAACAGTATTTCACTTTCATACTAAGGTTGTGCCTTGAAAATGGCATTTCCCTGAGGGCTAAAAGAGTCAAAGAGTCTTTTTGGTGAACTGTCTCGGTTGAAACATTACTCCTCCACTTGGATGATTTACAGGCACTGTGTCACTGCAGACAGACATGCTTCTTGACTCAGCAGTGCAGCTAAATTTGGGGACAGTTTGTGCCGTTTCCCCTGCCAATTATAGACAGTGTGTGACCCAGAAATGAAGCCCACTTCAATAACAGACCAAAAACTCAGCTCTGGTGCAGCTTTGACAAACAAAGTCTATTATGAATTCTATTATGAAATCTGGGATTTCCTTCTAATTTTTTATTTGGATCACCTGTGTGGAAAGGCATATGGCAACATCTATAAAGGGCAAGATTGCACATAACATAAAACAGTCAAAGCATTTTAATATTTTCTTTAGTGGTGCATGCACATAAAGAACGTTTATGGGTTTAATACTAATCGATAATGAAAATGCATCTGCACACTATGAGTGGAAAACTTTCAGGGGTGCACAACAAAAATAAAAAATGCGCTTGGTAAATACATTTAGAACAGTATTTTTCATACCAATATGGCTGACAGCTTTTACTGCACAGTCAACATTTTAGATAGACTAACTGCAATGCTGTATAAGATTTCCTTGAACTGAAAGCAAACGGGAAAAACCTAAATATAAATATTAGCATTTAAGCACGCTTTAAAAGAATTGTATTGTTATTTAATACAATTATGCATAATTAAATGAAAGTAACACTAAGCCAAACCCTAATCCTAACCCTAAAGTACAATTAACTATTTATTTTAATAGTTATATTTAATGGGCCACACTAAGTGCAGTGTGAGCAACAAAGCAAATCTCCGGGTGATCTCATGAGCATCAGACTGAAAAACTTGTGCACCCTTGTCAGTATTCATTTCTGGATTTTTCTAAAGTTATTTGATTATCTAATAATAAGTTGCAACAATTAGTTGAAAAGGATGCTCATAAGCATTTGAATACTCAAGAAACATAATATCTGTGCAGAGCACACGTGTTCACAAAGTTCTCCCTGTTGCATGGTCCTCATCCAAAGAACCACCTTGGCAGCAGTTTATTTTCCTGTTGCCATAGAAACAGCAGAGGCACCAGGCTGTAACAATGGTGTTCGGCTCTACACATCTCTCAACCCTTCCCCCCGCCGCTCTCCCTCGAGCGCTGTAAGAGATCTGTTACTCGCATTCATGTGGCTCTGTGTACCTAATAACTAGTATTTTGCTCTCATTGGACGATTGTTTTAATCAGCTTCAAATGAGGAAAATCACCTACAATGGTGCTCAGTAATTTTCAAGGAGCTGCAGTTGGCTAGACTGATTGTAGACACCAGAGAATACAGTTTTCCCACAATTCAGTAGTCGTCTGTAGACATGAAGAAACCTCAAACAGACAGTGATGCTCTGCGTTCTAAACAAGCAGCATACTGCATACTTCCAGTGGCAAGGCATTTATCTATCTATGCTGAAAGAGAAAAGGCCATGCGATGCCACACCAGCCAATCAGAACACTGGAGTGGGATTTTTTTTAAACTTATGAAATATTATTGTGGTTGACAGAAAGCACAAGACTGAGTAAGTTGGGCAAAACTTATACCCTTATGAATTCTGAATTTAAACTATCAGTGTCTAAATTAAACACCTCACTATCACCGAACTAGCAGGAATGACAACACAAACAACTACACTGTAAAAAAAAATGAGACCTAATGAGAAATTTTACCGAGTCAATGTAAAGTACAATATCTCTTCAGAAGTGAGAAAAAAAGTACTTTTATAATTCACAGTTAAAAACCATAAAGTAAACATGAGTTAATAAAATAGGTTTTATCTATACTGTCAATTTAAGTTCAATCTGTAAAGCTTATGTGAAACTTCAAATTGCATTACCATATGTTTAATGTTAATATTTGGAAACTACAGGCTTTTCATTTATTTAACGTACACAGTTCACTTGCAGCATTTTCATATGTCATTACTGCCAGAACAACTTGTGACGCAAAGGATAAAACTAATAATGATAGTGCTACAGAAACAAAACTTCAGCAGTCATTTATAAAAGACTCTAATATATAACTTTCTATCATAAAAAATGAACCCATGAAAGAACAATGGTTACTGAAACTAGATTCTAACTGCTCATAAAAACATTTCAACTGGTGAAATGTTAAGCGCCTAAGGACCTCTAAGGAGTAGGCTATATATATATATATATATATAAATAATATGAATAAAATATAGTCTATGGTCAGTTTTACTCTCAACCAAGCAAAACATGTAGTTGGGTGTTATTTATCACCAACATGCCAACAGCTGCACATCTTTAGATATCAGTCATGTAAGTTACTGCTGACTCATTTGTCATTCAGTTTACATGTAAACCCTTTTCTCGTAACAGATTACAGAAACATGTGTGGAGCCATGAATAAATAGGCAGTAGGGAAAATATAAAAGAATCACATCTTAAAAAAAAACATCTCTTAACCTGTATGGAAAAAGCTGATCAGTGTTTTATCAGACCTATTTCATACATGACATAATGCCTATTTTACCCAATAAATAAAATTAAAAACTTGATAAAAAGTCAATCAATTACTTAATCATCTTTTTTCATTTTATTTGAATAACCCATTGCAAACAAAAAATGCCTATATATCACTTGAGAAAAAACACATTAAAAGTAATATTATAAAAATATAAAAGTTGATGTAAAATAGCTTATATAACCAGAACCTGCCACCGGACACTGAATTAATCATTACTATTGTGCCAAGCTATTACTTAGCAACCATAAACTAACTCTGCTTTGTGCCGTGCCAAACAAACACCCCTTTAATAACAGGTTCTTCCCCTTCTTCACTTGTTTGGAACACATCTCACTCGACCAGTTAAGAGGTTTCTATCATTGCAGGGTATATACTATCAGACCGCCCAGCCCTAACAGTGTGCAATAAAGCCATAAAGTCTGCTCAACTTGCTGGTTTAGCAATCAGTTCGCTGGAAGGCTTTGATTCTCCTCACTTTTTGTCTGTGGCCTTCCCTCCCACAACAGAACCTGCACGGCCTCTATGAAACACAAATAAATGTGCGGCACATCAGTCTTTTTCATTGTTTTCACAACAAGGAGTTGGTCTTCCTCCACTGGGCCCCTGAAGGAAACGGGACCTGCACCGAACGCTCTTAAAAGTATTTTTGTGAAGCGGGGTATCGCTCTCAGGGTGTGCAGCTGAAAAAATAAAACCATCAGATGGGTCTTGACACTCAGATTTAGGTCAACTTTGAGCTTCCTGCTAAGAAACGGAAAGGCAGTGCTCACTCTGATGATGCTATGGATCGACTACTACTTGGAACCAGATGCTGAGAGCCTTCAAAATCACATATGGTTCTGCTCTCAGGACTAAATATAAAAGATGTGCAGCCATTAGGTCTTTCAACTGTTTCGTATTCTGACAAATTTTGAAAAGAAAGTTCAAAAGATGTAGCCTCCACAGTTTGCATACTGTAATGGAAAACCTGCCATGTTCTGGTCCACCAAATTCTTATTAATTCTTCATAAGATAATACTTATTGTGGAATCAAAATTAGAAATTACTCTAATTTCTGGTGTCACAATCTTGTTTAAATAATGGTTCTTTCTGGTCCTTGAACCTGATTGGGTGATAAAAGTGTAGTATTGATAATATACTCATAATGAGTGTCCAAACCCACTTTAACTTGAAAACTAATACAAATGTTGTGTCACAGAATGTAGGTTTAGGAGATTTTTTTAGAGGATTCGAATATGCAGTAGGTTTGCTATTGCTATTTTCTGAGATATGAGCTCCAGGGCATAGGCAGCAGGTTGAACATACAAGAACCCACTTAAAGCAGCCTTTACTGAAGCCAGATTTTATGGACTCTGATGTCTCTATATTGGGTAAACACAGGATATGTTAATTTAGGTAAATCTCATGGAAAGTGTGTGGTCTCATAAATCTATTATTTGTTTTAGAGCAAACAGTTTTTACAGAACAAAAAAAACTTAACACTTAACAGATGAAATGATAGTACGACAACGGTATATCCTCAGGGGACATTGAAACTAGAGATCGACCGATATATCGGTCGGCCGATATATCGCGCCGATATTTGTCATTTTTTTATATATCGGCATCGGCCGATATCCTTGTTTAGTAGCGCCGATTTAAAGTCAGGCACATCCGTGGGCAGTCTCATGTTATTGATGCGGTGGAATGTGCTGATGCCGCGTGTGAAGGACCCCAAACCAAAACTTCAAGAAAAGATTCAACAGTCCTGAGAGATAAAGGCAAGGCTTAAATTCTGATATTTCAAAGTCCCATAGTCAAACATATATAGTACAGCTGCAGAATTAATCGTTAAAAGATCGCGATCTCGATTCGACCCCCCACACGATCTTAATCCAGCATTTATATGATTCAGCCAA
>JAUCNO010001034.1:2289061-2340533 GCA_032353835.1 Enteromius viviparus
TTACGTGTTTCTCTTGTAAAATTACAATATCGTGATAATACCGTATACCGTGATAAAAGCTCAATCAATTAATCGCAACATGAAAATGTGATACCGGCACATGCCTATTTAGCGCTAATCAAAAAAACGGTTTTACCAACGAGATGCGCATAATATATCGTTCGATATATCGCCCAGCCCTACTTAATACGTGTTCCGGACAGTGATACGGACAGTGAAGCTGATAGCGGTCACTCAGTTGATGCTTGTGTTTACTGTATCCTCGCAGAGCACATTTCTGAAGTATCTCTCTGTGCTGCTTCTGTAAAGATAGATGCATACGCCTCCTTTGTATAAATATATCCAAAATCCGTCAAATCGCACCAAAATTCGTTGCTATGACTTGACTATGAAAGCCACGTTTTAGCTGCATAACATTGGTTAATAGGAACGCCTTCATTTCGCAATACTTTTTTAGTGACATTTATCAAATATTGACAAAGTTTTGCGCCAAATCTGTAATGGAAACGCGGTTAATGTTTAACATTTATCTGCTCTTATTATAGTGCTTTCTTGAAACAGTTGTGTCATTCTGTACATACGCAGTGCTTTAAATCTTAAACAGAAAAAAAGACAAAGCTGGGAAGCCATGAAAGCGTCCACGCAGCATATAAACCCACAGCAGCATTTCAAACAGAGAGTATGGTCTTGATTTCTCATCATCTTGCCATAAGCGTACAGTTATTGTCCTATATTTGAACTTCTACATCGTATATGTTGTAAAATCCTAACCTCAGAATTATAACCCTAAACTAGCAAGGTGGACTGTAATTGGTACTTGCTGGTTTCTGAAACTGACTATGTCTCTTCCTAACTGCTTGCCTGTGACTGTGGAACGCTGTAAGGGCACCACGTTATAAAATGCGTCTTGCCCACAAAATAAACCAAAATTATACTCTTTCTGCTGTTTGCAAATGAGCTACCAAACAAGAGCAGGCACATCATCAAACATTCAAATATATCCAACCCTAAAGGCAAATGTGTTCTATTTGTAGTAGAGATCAACTGAATGAAATTACATACAGATTATGTTTGTTTGAATGTTCAATAACCAATTTACAGAACTGATTGCTTCTTATTAATTAAAATAATTCATTCTTTAAAATAAAATTATTAATTCTTGCTTTTGCTTCTGGCCAGTCTGAATATGATGATGATGAGTGAACAATATAAAATAATAATCAATATTAATGATAAACTATCATTATTATTTATGCCATTATACTTATGTCACTATAAAAAAATTGAATCTAAATGTGTGCAAATATTAATTTTGATTTCACTTTCTGCTTATGACACGATAGTATATAAAATAATTACAATGATTTTGATATACAATACTGATAATGAATTATACAATCATTTTAAATAACAATTATTCTATATTATTATATAAAAATTAGTTGTAAAAATTACATCACGATATATCAAATGTTGAAAAATGTAAGGTTAGACATATATTCTTTTTGATTCCCTGGGAGAAAGTCTTTCTGTTTGTGTTCAGGTCTCTCCTTCTTCCTTATGTACGTTAACAAAAGGGAGAAGAAAAGTTCAGAGATGAGTCAGAACCTTATGGCAGCTCCACCTTACTCAAAAGTCCCAACAAAACCTTGGTACAACAAGTCAGCACAAAAATATTCATTGACACTGTCCACTGTCATATTAATAACTTCACTACAAAAACCTCTTATACCTCTCGTGATGGCAAACGGGAAACCGCACATAAAAACAATGGCTTGCTGCTTCTTGTTTTCACTTTCAAAATGACATGGATCTTTCCCAAAAGTCACGATTAAAAACAGCAAAGAGCTATGATTGAACAATCCGAACAGATATGGGCTTGATAAGATCATAAATCTACTTTGTCAATTGTCAATGTGTGCAGTCTTCAGTATACTGATGCTAATAGGCTAACCAGCTAATTAAAGAGCTAATTTAACCCAAGCCTCAAAAACAAATCATGTTTATGGGTAAAAATGAGGTTTAAACTCACACGACAGATCTTGATATAATCCAGGACACCATATTTTCTTCAGGATTGAGACGATCAGAGAGAGATGCTAGCTAAGCTAACCTTACTTCAACTTCAGTGTTAAACTTCAGAAGAAAACAAACGTAAATGGTCTCCTGAGAGCCTCCGCTCGCTCATTACTCAGTACTACACACAAACATCCCGTGTAAAACTAACTACGGATGTAATATGAGTTAAAATAATGACACTCTTGTTGTGCCCATCTTCTTCGTGCTCTCGCCCAAACCGATGCCGTTTCTGTAAAAGGTGCGCTTTCACGTTGACGTCAGAAATAATTTGATTTCAGGGCCCGCTTTTCCTGTTACGTGATTGGCTAATATGATTTGTTTACATGAAACTCGAACATTGGTTGGCTGGATGAAATGTTTGTTAAGTGACGTCGTTTCGAAGACGTAAACGTTACACTCTCAACGCATTCGATGCTGATTCGTTGAGAGTCACCTTGAAGAGGTACCGACCAATCAAATATAAAAACGTTGAAAAAAAAAAACTTGTAATGGATTATCTTGTTGGCGCTGTGTATCTGTAGCAAAAAATACAGAAACAGAATTTTGTGGTCGTTTTCCACTTTTTAAAAACGGCTTAGCTTTTAAGCACGCAAATTCAAGACTTGTTTTCTAAAATGATATTTCTAGGCTGCTAATATTTATTTTGAACATATATAAATAGAGGGGCAATCAGCTTTAAAAAAACCTTAAATAATACCTAGCCTAAATAGAGTTTAATTCTTACATCAGTTCAAAGCGAAAGATTTGAACTTTGGACCTAATCTGTCTGAACAACACAGCTGCTAAAAATACAATGGAAAGTGTAACCAAAATTTTATTTATTATTGGACTACAGTGGGAAAATGCAAATAATTCCTGAATCACAGTTGAAAGAAACTGTAATTTCCCTTATTTGCATTTCCCTTTTTCATATTAAGCAATACATTTGCTATTATTAAAACAGTATATCTGTTGTAAATATGTGATAGCAATCTCTCTCTGTCAAAGAGGAAGGATGACGGTGATGCTTTCTAACTGATTGAAATAGTACATCAAGCATAGCCATCTCGGGTAGCGGAATACATTTGGCAGAAGATGAGATCTGTGAATTGTGGCCTCTCTTGATAATCTTGTTAAAATTCATAAATATTTCTATAAGAAAGCTCTGTGTCTTGCCGCTTCGTGTAATTAATCATCTTAGGTGTTAAGCGTCTAATTTTCTCTTTGTGCATTAAGTACATATTGCGGTAATATAATGGCACTTAGCAGAAGGTAATTATTTCTTTTACCTTTATAATTTCTTTCATCTGTAATATGTTTAATGTTCACAGAATAATGTCTCTACTACAGTGAAGACCTATTATGCAATAAATTTAGTCACAGTATGCAATGTAATTGCATATTACATACACGCTGCATGTGAAGAAAATGAAAAATGTATTACTGTTGTTTACATTGTTCTCTTCATTGATGCTTCTAATCATTGATGTTCCAGAACATTTTCATTTTATGCAGGCACAGATTCAGGACCAACAATCTCGGTGGCACTCTATGATTTGTCATTCTATCAGCCATGAGATATCAGTCTCCATCTTCTGCTCTGACCTAAAGGTGACACAGACTGATTGTATCCAGTGGATATGCTTTCCACATATCAGCGCTGCTCTCGTGCTCATCAACGAACATCCCACAGGT
Organism: Enteromius viviparus; assembly: GCA_032353835.1. Classification (NCBI taxonomy): domain Eukaryota; kingdom Metazoa; phylum Chordata; class Actinopteri; order Cypriniformes; family Cyprinidae; genus Enteromius; species Enteromius viviparus. Next base: position 2,292,815 of record JAUCNO010001034.1, read on the forward strand.
CAGCTATTGGAGTAGCTATATACTTGCATAAGTGTGAAACACAATTGGACACAAAAGGTAAAAATATTTTCATCTGTATGGTTGTATGCTGAAATGGGAAAAATAACATGCTGTGTATGTTATTTTTATTGTTATTAGCAAAATATTATTTCTATATAGAATAATTATTATATCAATCATATTTTTATTAGAAATATAGTTTATAATTATATTGATTGTCTTATAAATATAAAAATAATTGTTTACACAAAAAAATTATAGTTAGATAGTTTAGTAGTACTATTAGATAAATTCGTTTATAAAACCTAAATGTATTTATTTATGATGCTTATTTTGATATTCTTAATTCAAATACAACCACAACAACAACAACAACAACTACGCACTATATTCCTCACACTGGTGTGTAGTGTGAAAGCAGCTAGTCTCCCATTGAGAATGGCGGACGTAGAAATCTTCCTGCTGCGGTTTTGCGTGGACTCGTGAGTTGTGTGGCGGAAGGATATCAGTTTTACGTTCGCAGTGATCCGGTCCAGTGTTCAGTTTCACGGAGCGCGAGAGCGACCATTCGCGGGTGGAGACTGAGAGAAATTTAAATCCCCCGGGTTGCGGTCGACACGCAAAAAGGCGAAAAAGGTTCTTTCTTTCTTTTTGTTCAGAACGCAGTTTGACGGCGTAAATGTGCGGTCGGTAGGGTGCGAGTGTTGACGTTTTCGAGGGTTTTTCGCCATGGTGGTCGGGAAGCGGTTCCTGTGCGTGAGCGGAGAGGAGCCGCTGGAGCCCGCGCACATCGCGAGCTGGTCATGGCGAACCGGAGTCATCCGAGCCGTCACTCACCGCGACCACGACAATCCCGAACTGACGGTAAGACAGCGGCAAACATGCTGCTAAAAATACATTTCACGAACGGGAGATTTCAGTGAGGATATGGTGTTTTGAGAGAGCCTGTTAAACGATAGCTTAATCTAGGTTTTATCGCTTGGTACATGAAAACAGGCTTGGAAGTCAGTCAGGCAATGGGGTCGTGTAGTAGAGCTCTATTTGGACCTCAGTCAGCGTTGGTGGATAGAAATACTAGTTGTCAACTTGTGACTTTTGTCCCTTTTGCCTCCGATTAAAAAAACTGCTTTTTGTATGTGACATGTTTTGTTGAACACTGACAAGTGACAAGTAACGAGAAAATGTTTTGCTCCAAAATTGACCTAATATCTAAAATCCCGACTTAACGTTACTGTATAATTTTTTCCCCTGTCAGACATAAGCTTGTTTGCTGCACTGTTTTCATTAGACCTCAGCGTAGTCATTTTGCAATCTAGTATTTTGCAAACAGACGGACCAAATGTAACACATCTGTGTAAATGGTCAGGGTCATAAAACAATTCTGACCTATTTTCATTCATGAATGCATAGTAAATAACTTCCCAGGCCCTCCGTGATGTTTATAGATAATTTCGGGGTTTTATTTTTTCACTGTTAAAAGGTAATGACATCTACCCAACCCCCACATAAAAATGTTGTCTCTAAAAATAAAAATGTTTGTGTTGTTAAAGGTCTTAAAATGTGTTTATATTTCCAATCATTTGAATTACATTTTTATTTAAAGAGTGTTGTTTTTATCGTTACAATAGATTATTATGTGCCTCTTGTTCATATATCACTTTAAAAAGATGTTGTATTTTCATGAGCTTAATACATAAATCCTCATTTACAAAATATCGTGCAATACAATTTATAGTAATATTATAAAATGAACGTGTCAAACATAAGCAATTTATATATATTTTTAATTGAGGGTATGAGGTAAAAATATTTTAAATATAGACCTTTACATTATTTTCTTATCTATTTAAAGCAAAATCTAGCTTGGTCTTTGATCAGCGAGACCGCTCTCATGCGGCGGAGATGAATGGAGCGGCTCCTGTCACTGTGTGTATAGAGGAAGTGTGTACAGTATTCTAGCCGTTTGTTTTCAGGGCTGTGTCCCGAGGTTACCAACTGTACTGCTGCTAATCAGCACACAGAACTTTCCACACTCAATAGCTGCCCTGCAGCTGAAAGGTCAAGCTGTAAATGCTTTTGTTTCTTTGCCTTGTTTAAATTAAGAGTTAGCCTAAGCTTGTAGTTTGGTTGGACTCCTGTACGTTGCATGGACATAAAAGTAGAATATGGTAACATGGAAACAAAAAAAGTTTTTTTTATTGTTTTGCTTAATTTATAGTCCAAGTCTGATGTAAAATATTAAAAAAACGTTTTACTTTTATATTGTTTTCATGAAATAACAGACTTTTCTACAACCTTTTATGTGCTCTATATATTTAGAAGACAGTAAACATGCATTTCAATGGGTTAAAATCACATATCGTTTAGTTGTGAAATTCTTTCAGCGTTTTTTCCCATGACATCGCACCACAATTATTTGCCAAGTTAAAGGGATGATGATGATGGAAAAATCCCTGATTGCAAAAAATACCAATGCAGCATGCATTTACAACCCTCAATCACATTGGCAACAACTGGCTGTAAAGAGCTGGAAGTGGCCATGTGATTTGTGGCTTAAGAAAACAGCTCGTAACATGAGACCGGTGGTCGTTCATCGCCCTCCCCCACTGCAGCACAGCATAAAGGCCGCTATGTTCAGCCGTTCCCCTGAACCAGAGTTAACCTACAGAGAGATTGCTCTTTGTTCAGTCTGACTGACACTATAACCCTACACTGTTTTCCTTTGACAGCGAGCCTCCCTTTTCATATCTTCTCTAAAAAGATTTATTGAGCAATCGTCTTTTGTGCACCTTTACTCTCGAAATGACAACAGTTCTGTCTGATCCCAGGCAATGACACGTTTCCTATCTTAATTGTCGGTGAATTAGACTTACATAATATAAAGAACCCTGTCTTGTAATCATTCGTGGCTGTAAAATAGTGGTTCAAAACGAGAGATATGACACTTATCGGCGGGAGAGGTTTATGGCTGACAGGCCTCGAGTTTAAACATTAAAGGTGGATGGGAGCATTAACCTGAATGCAGAGCGCTCTAGCGTGTTCCCTTTCGGGGGCGGATTGCGACAGTAGTTTGCCAGGAGTGTTGAAGGACGCTGCATAAGTGAATGCAATGAGGTGGAAAAACATTGAACTTTTGTACTCTATTATTGGGTTAGATATATGCCCTCTTCGTTGTGCGTTCCTTGTCAGGATTCTTGTGAAAAGTAACAACCTTCCATTGAACGCTGGATTTTAAAGACTGAACTTTTGCAGTGGTCAAATTAAATACTACTTACAGAATGCTGTCTGTTTCTGTTTGTTTGTATTCAGGAAAGCCGTTTGCTTTCTCAAGCTTTGTTTGTGGTTGCTGCAATTTGGAAAAAATGAACAAATTCCAAAAAAGCAGATGAAATAATTAAACTGATTACTGATTTATTTGTTTGATAAAAATGCGTCCAAAAATTCTATACTTTAGTCTAATTATGAAGGCAAAGTCGATTCCATTGTGGCATACAGTATGTGGTTTGCATCGCATATTAGTGCATAGAAAAAAATGGCTAAATATGCCCAGTGCGCATATTGTACAGTATGTTACATGCTTTTGTATCCAGTATTTTCCAAACCAAACATGCATTTTGATCACTTTTAACCTCTTCTGTGTGTTTGGCATTTAAACTTATAGATTGAAATGTTAAACCTTTACATTTTCACAATTTGTGACAGAACCTTTACACTTTCTTCTAAAATAGTTTTCTAATGAAGATCAAATAATGTCACACTGCTTTTAGCCTGCAGAATGTGACGCATGTGCTCTTCTCAGAATCTGCCTGTTTAACCTGGACTGACCCCGTCCTGTACCAGGCCAGACCTCTCTGGAAAAAATTACCCTCCGTTCAAACAAGCTCCTCTTTTGGAGAACAATTACATGATAATGTATACTCGACACCATTTCATTGTAGTATGTAGTCTAACTGCTTTATTTTGTACATCTGCCTGAATATTTCCTATTGTTTCGACTGGACTATTTTTAATGATACATAGTCTTGTGGTGACTTCCTTGATCATTAAGTTTGTCACTTCATACAATTTAGTCCTGCAGTTTTTTTTTTTTTTAACATACAGATGAAGTGACATCTCATTTCTGTGATTGGACTGTATCCCATAGCAACAACATCCCAGCGGTGTGAATCACCAAGCAGGTTTGCGCTTAACTCTTCAAATGCGGAAACGGACAGATTTTATTAACTGTAGGGTGTAAGATACATGTTGTCTGATGCAAATGCACTATGTACTCTACCATCTAGTTTATGTATTTCATAAGGTTATTTTGTCATTCAGCATCAGAGTTTGATAGCCCTTCCACTGCGTAAGAAAAGCGATGACCATCGAATGCATGAAGTGTTCAACACGCACTATTGCACTATTTCTACAAACAATGGAATAGAATAGTGTACAATTATGCCATCAATTGTGTCATAACATTTGCACAATCAGTTGAATTGTGCTATTAAACTAAATCAGTTAAAAATCTCATCATGAGTAAGTGGACAAAACAAGAGAATATGAATATGATTAATTCAATACAAAAATGTATTAATAAAAATTGTTCAGTTAATTAATAAAAAATTATACCAACATTTGTGTGTACAATCTGTATTTTTATGCTTGTTAGAGTATTGTGGTGATAGCTTATCAAAAGTACATTTTATGGCGTGCAGGGTCGTATCATTTTATGACGCAGTCGGTCATTTGTGCGGTTCCACTTCAGTTAGGATGCTGTCCATGTAGGAAGCCGACAGCAAGGCATCTCTCTAGGTTTTGGAAGAGCGCCTGCGTCTTGCTGTTAAATGGCTGTACTTCAGAACGGTTGAGTGCATGCTTGAGCGTTTAATTGAGGTAAACATACACAGGTGAAATCATTTAGGATATTGGTACAGTCACACATCAAAGTATACTAGTGAATTTATTGGAGCCGCGCTGGCTGACCTCTCTCTGTGTGAACGGACACATTAGCGATGGAGGTCTGAATAGCTCTGGGGTGATGCAATGAGTAAGTAGTGTCGTATATCCTGTTATGCGCAGCAGTGACACACACACAAAGCCTATTCCACAATTTCTGAATTACGATCACATTAGAAAGCAGGGAAATTTATGTCTCTTGCTCAATTTTTGTGGGATTTCCTGTAATTTCTGTAAGTGTTAATGTTGGTGATGGTAGAGTCTTTTTAGCTCGAACTAAGACAGCAAACAAGGCTTTCTGTAGACGGGAATGGTCGGCTGAGCCAACGCAGGCTTCCAGCCCTATCTCTTTGTGCTGATCCTTCTCTGAATGTGCTCTTAAGCGAAACCAGATGTCTACTGTTTAGACTGTACTGTATATTCATTTTCAGCGCATACTTTCACAAATCAAATAAATGGACTGTTACTCCAAGGGCTCCGCTTTTTTTAGCACTTCCATCTGAGGTGGCAGTCATGCAATTTGACAAGCCTACTGGAATGTGCTCTTAATAAAATTAGTTTCAAACAAGTGAACTCTTGTTGGTAACGTGACTGTGGCACGGATGATTCCAGCATAAGTTGCTTTGAGAAATACCGTCACACTTCCGGATAGCAATATTAGAGAGCAATATTTCAACCCTTTAAGTAGTCGCATAAGCTATTGCCCAATGGGGAAGTGATGCTTGGACACAGGAAAGCAGAAGACGGAGAAAGTGGCGCAATGCAGCTTGATGTGGTAGAAAGAGTTTTTGACCTTTATGGACAAATGCTTTCTACCTAAAGCCGTCTTGGGATGAAAATATACATCTGAGTAAGTTGTTTTGTCCCGGTTTGTCTCAACATCATGACTCTTGTGGCAGCTTGGCAAGATATGAAGGAGGTTGCTGAGAGCCCACATTTATTTAGTTATGTCGTGCCTGGGGCTAAAAAGCAACACCCACTAGCTGGAGGCGGCATTGTGCAGCATGACACACCTTTTAAGAAAGGCCCAGTGGGAGGCGTGTACACGCCTGGAGCCGCGACAGCCTTTGAGATATACACACACACACATATCTACCCATACCTTTGGCATGTAGGGCACAGCATGTGGCTGCTGCTCTTTAGATTTAGTGAAAATCTCCAGGGAAATTTGAGTGCAATTACAGCGAGCAAAGGATCGTCCAGGAACAATGCTGAAATCTGGTCTATTCATCATGTGGTGGAACTGTGTCTGGTGCTCTCGAGAAACCTTTGATGCAAACATGTGCCAGTTTTTACGTTTTGAGCCCAGCATTGTTCTTTGTAGTGGCTGAATGTCCCACAGTAAATTACATCTGGTTTTTGTATGACAGTGTATGTCATGCAGCGATAGAAATGTATCAGCTGGCAAAAGATACAGCTATTAAGGGGTTTTAGGCACAATGTAAAGCATTTAGTTGTTCATGGCATTCAAGCAACATCGTAACTTGAATATAAATGTAAAATCTAATATGGAGTACTCTGGTGTTTACAAAAAAATACAGATGTTAAAGCAAATGGGATCTGAGAATGTAGATCTGGTTCATTCAATTAGAATTGATTGTCAAGACTGTCTGTTTTATAATATTTTAATAAAAAGCTAATAAAACAACTAATGAGTATTTTAGTCATAAAGCTTCTTTTCCACTGAAGGCAGATTGTTCATTTTTTTATGAATATAATATTTTGCATTTGATTTCCTAACAGAAAGACAAAATGTGATTTGCAAAGACAATTAATTGTCCAAAAATAGGCATTGCAACCTAGTTATTAAAATTAAAAAAAAATAAAAATTCTATGAAAAAGTTGTATTTTATTTATTTAATTAGCGCAATAACTTTTTCAGATTAATACGTAGGGGCGTGGCTAGGATTAGTCACCCCACTTACAACTGCTGCTTCTGTCACTTTTATTCAGTCGCAGGATGTCTTTACTACCACATCAAATGAGAGAAATTTCAGGCGTGTGTTCCACCTCACTTCAGCACCAGACAAACTGTACTGTGCTTGCAGCGTGCGCTATTCAAATACATGGGCAAAGATACCAGAGCACGCTGTACGGTCTATCTTTTCATTTCAAAGCACAAAATAAACTACGTGCATGCAACATCATGGTCGGTTAAGTCATTTCCAAAATTTAAAGCTGCCTTCAAACTGTGCAAGCGTGTAATCTATTTTATATGAGCCATATTTAAGAACATGCCTTTGAAATGTTCTGGAGCAGCCCAGCGCTGTCTCACTCATCTAACACGCCTGACCTGAGGTGGGTCCGAAAAGGTAAAAGAGTTGAGAGTAAATGAGATTTGTGTCAGAACTACATCACATTCAGCAGCGGCAGCTCTTAAAGAAATAACAGCCAAAATAACCTATAATAACCAGCTGCTGTGATGTCTAATAATCAAACTACAAAGAAAAAAGGGATAGCTTTATGGGTTGATAATTTCAATTTCTGTATATTTCTGCTAAAGTGCACAAGTAAATATGACATTTATTATAATGGGTTATGTAAAGATTGTTTTAAGTTCACTTAAATTAGAAGTTTTTTATTTTTTTAAGTTTAAATGTTCAAATTGATAGCTCTCAATTACAGTATACTATTGTTTTTGGGGGACAATTTTATAAAGCATTGGCATTGGTGTTATAATGGTTTTATGTGAAGATTGTTTGGTTTAATGGTTTTATGAGATAGCTTTGTAATGTTGAATAACTATTTATTGATTAAATAGCTACTAGGGGAAAAAACTATTCCAGAGACATCAGAGTAATGCTGGCCTTCAGTCACAAAAAAGATGCTATTATATAGTCTTTATGGTTTGTACATTAATTTAATGTTTTAATGTGAAATTATTGCAATATAAAAGTATATTTAAAAATGTTACTGTTAGTTGAAATTAATTTAGATTAATTTCAGAAAAATATGCGATTAATTAGTCAATATGTTTAAATCGATTGACTGCATTAGTTAAAATATATATAGAAAAGTAACAGGCATTTTTTTTTAAAACTCTGGTCATACTGCTGCTATTGTTAACATTTGTAATCTATAATAAAATATTTTATACTTCAATGAATATTTAGGTGCTTCTAAAAACATTTGTGTTAAGTGCTTTAAACACAAGTTCTCTTCGTCATTTTCAGAAGAAGCAGTGGATGGGATACAATGAGAATGATCAGTCAAATTCATCTTGACAACATACAAGTCAACTTTCACATATGTCTTTTTGTTGGTGTCCAATGGATTGTGTGTTGTCTTGCCTAGAGGGGATTACTGCGTGCATTAAATCAGTGTCCTTTAAATGAAGGGCAAGGTTCTTCTGTAGTGTGAAACACTATTCTTTGTTTGGAAGCTCTATGGGCTTCATTGATTGGTTCCATACAGTGGAAACCTGACCTTTAGCAGATGTTTGAGGTCCTGCCACGACTCAGTGTGATCCCCAATCTAGACAGCTTTCTCCTTGTTATGTAGACCAAGGGGTGCTTATCTCTGACAAGATACAAAAAATTGAACCATTGATGTATTTACATGAGGCAGCCATTCAATCATCACAGGGTTCAGAGGTGGTGGTCTGTAATGAACATGGCTGATGACCTGAATATGGCGCTGATGTTTTCAGATAAATCCTATGTTTGATTAAAATGATGCCAAATTCTAATGGTTTGTATTAACATGTGGTGTATGAATGGAGAAAATACATTTAAAGATTCTCTGTTTAATAAAATGCTCCCTCCATCCTAACTCCAACTTAAAGAAAAATTTTATTCACTTTGTTTATAAGTGCTTTTCTTTACAAGTATGTGATGAAGTTTGGTGAATGTGGCACCCGAGAAACCAGAAGTCTTTTTAAAGTTTATTTTTATTTAAAAAAAATGTTTGCATGTTCAACACAGTTGAAGCATACTAATGTATCTTTTGAATAATGCCTACTGTTCCAGTTAATGAAAGCAATATAGTAGGCAGTGTTCAGTATATTAAGTGTTGTGGCTCTCCACCTGCTTTTAAAGTAAATGGGGATGCTGTCGAGCTCGAATTTGAACACACCCATATAATTAATTGCTTTGTTTCCTTTCCTTCATCTCTGCATGCAAATGCCCCCCTTTTATTTGTGATTAGGAAATTAAAATCATCTTGAGGGTGAAAATAAGCTGTAATAATTGGGTTAAATCTGGCGATATGGGCTACAGTGTGATTAAAGGAAGCTTTTCAGATACACAAAGCGTTTGGCCCCTTAAGCCTAGCAAGAGGACCACTTCCACTGGGCAAAGATGCTTACAACACAATAACTTAGTATTAAATCTAATTAGGCTAAATTAATGCTTCATCAAAGAGGAAATAATGCTGAGGAAACTCACATGTGGATTTCTTATTAAGTACCCAGCTCATAATAAACGGGTGCTGACGTTTGCCGTGGCACTTTAGCAGCCTGTGCTAGTGTTTCACCACAGTGGCAAATTTCACACATTTCAGGGTTAACCGTGAACCCGTCTTGTGACTAAGTGAATCTGGATTCATTACAAAGGCAAGAAGATCCAATCGCACTTTAAAAAAAAGGAAGCTGTGTGTGCTGTTCACCTTCTTCAGAGTCTTCAAGTCTGATGGTTTGTCATTTGTGTGGCAGATTACATAAAATGATGAGCCACAGGAATATCACCATCTGGATTATGGCTTCTCTTCTCTCACCAAGTGAGTCATATCTGCGGATTATTCTGTTTTCTCTTGGATTTTCTCTGTGCATGTCGTGGATGAGCCTCTACATAATGGCACAAAGCAGAGACCACTGAGATAAGGATTTGCTGTCTTTCTCCCAGCTCCTTGCATCTCTGTTTCATAACCCGAAATTCATTTTCATTCTCGGTGCGGATCTTGTTTGCAGAGGAAAGCAGATAATCAAACAGACTTGCTTATGACGTGCCATTTGGAAGTCTGGCAGCGTGAGCGGAGAGTCAGTGTGCAGGATGTTGTGAATTTGATGTGAGCGCAGCTCCCTAAAGGCTGGCTTAATGGGATGGGAGCAGACACGGCTGCCCTGTAGAGGGATTTAGGAATGAACAGTGTGAGCACTGTTTTCCTCAAGCTTGCTTCATCCCAGCTCGGCTGCAGAACCGCAGGGAAGCACCGGGTCTGTGTGCGTAAGTGTGTGTGTGTACACGAGCACGTGTGTGCATGTAGGAAAACTGTCTGGATGCGTTCACATACCCTCTACTGGAATTTTCTTTCCTGCAGGTGGTTGTTGGCAGTAGGGCACTCCATGTCAGGCATGAAGGAAAAGAAAGGAATGCTGTGAAAATAAGGAATGAAAAATGGGCCCCATTGTTCCATTGGTAATGTTTTGTGCTGTGCTCTGTTGTTAATTTGTCTACTACTAGAGACTTTGAAGAACAGGAAAATGTGAGCGTTTAGTGAGAAAAATAGAGCCCTTAGATACATCTGAGAGTGGGATTTGTGCTCTTAAATATTAGACAAACAAAATCCCTCAGGCAAGTTGTGTGCTAAAGGAGGAGCATCAGTCTTTAATAGTCAGTTGTTATGTAATTCATTGTCAGCGTAGGTCTAGTCCTGCACAGGTGATGAATCGAGTCTCTTTAATGCAGAATGAATTCAGTTAACCGAGACAAAGCAAATGACTGACGCGTTGCTATTGCTTTAAACCTCAAGGCACCGCATTTTGTTTTCTGATACAAATGAATTTTGTCCAAGTTAAAAGAGAGAAATCATTCAGCTGTCTTTTACTATGTTTTCTGGGTTTCTACATTTCATTATGTGAAATATGACTCCTCTGTTACAAGTAACGCCAAGGATTGTGCTTCAGGAAAAGCATGTAACATTCTTGCGGTGCTAAACTCAAATCTCAAAATCCTCATGGATTGGGATATATCTCTACCGGAAAGCCCCCAAGAATGAGATTTTAGTCTTGGTGATAAATTTGGTGTATTTAATTTAGTAACAGCTCATATACATTCACAAGTAAAAACTTCTCCATATGAGAAGAGTCGTTTGTTTGGCGTGTATGCCCCCTTTGTGTATTTTAATTATATCTTTAAGGCTGTGGAAATGTATGCAAATTGCATTATTTGCATATTTAAACACAACAATTAAGGAAAGTTTACCCTATTCACCTGTGTTGTCTGTGTTCCCTTAATTATTGTTTAGGACACTCTGTAAAACTCACTACTGCAAACATAATTAATGTAATACGGTTGATCCACGCCGATAGATGGCACTGTAGTGTCTAACACAATTTTGGTGTCTGTGCATATAATAACAGTGATGGTAACGCACCTTTAAATAACACTTTGTTTTGCTGAAGCCATGTACAACGTATTTGGTCCTTGTTAAGAGATTTTCTGCCAATATCCATTGGCTTTAGGAGCAATTGTGATTTACTTTCTTAGGTTGTGTGTAGCAGCTGGATGGAATTTCTTTAGACCCAGGTTGACATCCTGCCTGAGTGCCTCATCTGGAACTTTGTTTGCTTTTGCAATACCCAGCCCTCTGCTGGCCGCTCCCCTGGGGGCCTAAAACCCGGGGCCTGCTCAGAGTATGTCAGAGTGCGGTTTCATCCAAGCGTGGGCGACACGCTGAAAAGGCCTGTTGTGCTGCGAGCCTTATGCTGGAACGCAGACAGCGGAGAGTCCCGTGCTCTTTTTAAACGCTCAAATCCTTGAGAAAATGGCGGTTGTGCTCAACTTTTAGTGTAGCAGTCGGCGTTGTTTTGATGTCTCTACTCTGCCTCATATATATTGCTGTATATAACGGAAGCAGAAGACATGGTAATTTATGGTTTTTTTTTCTGTCTGGGGATGTTTCCTGTAGATGCGTGGGACTTTGTGGTAATTTAAGGGTGCTGTGGGGAGACATCTCTGAGTTCACACACAGAGGCAGGAGGTCTCAGCAGTCTCGCCCCGGCTGTAGCTCAGGCTTCCCAGGGGGCCCCTGTTCCACCCACACTCTTCCCACCTCTTTTTTGGCACACTTTGTGGCTTTTGTTTTTCTTGAATGCATATATAAATCTTTTTGAAGTCCGTCCTCCAGATGTGGCCATGGTTTATAATCACCAGCGGTGTGTAATCATGTACTGATAAAGTCTCACTTTGCATTTGAAACAAAGTTCTGTGCCATTTAAACCAGCAATAATCTTTAAAATACTGTTTAAAGCCTCTGTGTAGGATTATGTGAACACTCCCGCCTGCAGTTTTCACCTGAACTGAACTCCTCCACAGTCACTGTCACAACTTTAATATACTAGGCTCATCCTCAGACGTCATGCCCACGGGCCGCCCACTGTTGGTTCTCTGACTGTTTGATGCATGTGTGCACAAAACTGGAAAGCGCTTGTGAAAATCACAAGCTCCTATCATATTGCTTGACTGCTCTGCAGCTGCTGGAATTCACTGTGAATGGGCTTATATCAGTCTGCCAGTACACAAAATCGTACAGAAAATTTTCAGAGGAGGAACGTAGACAATAGAATTGAAAACATTTGTGAGGTTTGAGACTTCAGAATTTTGAAATATGCATTTCGAAGAAAGTAAACTAGATATATGCAAGCAGAAGTGTCTGTAATGATTTCCTGTGCCATATTTGAGTTGAGTTTCACACAAAGACTGCTGCAGAGTAATCTAAATGATTTCTTTTTGCCATTGGCGATTTATTATCTAGTTATGTTTCTCAGAGTTACCTGGCATTAAAAACAAGCTCACTTTGCAATGATTTCTGCCTGGTAAAATGAGCAGTCACACTTATTTTTGTTCATGGAAATTTTACATGTGATATCCAGTCATTTAAATGGGAATCTGCACAGATTGTGATAGCTGAAGTTGGTTCTGCTGACCAACAGAAAGCTCATATGTTTGAGCTATATGTCAATAATTTTTCTTTTGAGTATTGTGCCCTGTAGACTCTTTTTGCTCCCAATATTTCACAGAAATATCGCTAATGACCGCACCTTAAGGTTGGCCGTCGCTCAAAGTCACAGTGCTTCTGTTTTTAATGTGTTCTGCATCGTAAGCGTTAGTTTGGACCCCGTTGGTGGCTTTTTAGCCGAATGAGCACATTGAGTACCGATTTTGAATGATAAATATAGACTATATGGTATAGGCAGTAATTTCCTCTAACACAGATGTACGTGCAAGTTGGCTGCCTTCGTGGTGTTTTTAAGTGCAACTTTTTGGCCCAGACGCAGGTGATATGACGCATCAACACAATCAGCTTTTGACTTGTTCATTTTTTTAATAAGCGGTTGGTGTCACACCCTTAAAGTGTATGTGTTTGTAAATAAGTGAGTGGACCAGACTTACTGCTTTAGTTTGGCCCTGCATAATATTATTCTCCAAACACAATGGAAAGTCAGAGACTGTTTCTGTCATGCTGGTAAAAATGCATGAATGTTCACTTGTGGTTTTGGCCGTGTCCTCATGGAATGTGATAATGGAATGTGAGTTCTTGGGCTGTACTCATTTGCAGTGCTTTGCTGGAAAATCCCATCTGTGAGAATCCGGCCGAGCCTGAGATAAATGCAGTGACAGAAGGCATCTTAATACCAGACAGAGCCTGGACTACTGCCACCTGGGCTCTTTATATATACCCCATGTATCTGTGCGAGACGCAGCAACTGCTCAAGTAACAGTAAGATGCAAATGCTTTGACATGTCAATCGTGAAATGCAGAGCTCGTAATAGGCTACATTAACTTCAGATGTTAAAGACTGTTTTGAGTTGGACCCAAACATTCTTTGCTGATAGAGTCATTGTTACTGACTCCAAACACCTCTTTATCACCAAGCAGCTAAAGCCACTGTAATTACAGGTGTGTAAGTGAGTGAAAATACAACGACAAGCCTGTACAGCAATCATGTTGCAGTTTAACATAATGAGCCCTGATCAAATGCGGGAATTTAGTTATATGACTAAGCTAGCTTTTGTTTATTAAAGAGAGAGAGAGAGAGAGAGACGGAGAGGCCAAGAGGAAAAAGAGTGGAAATGAAGTTTCCATTCCGTGGTGCAGTTGTTTGCCTTCGCTGCAATTTGGCGGGAGTCCTGTGGCCAGACGTCTGTCTTCCATTAGGAGGCTGAAATACCCCGCTGTGTTTCTACTCTTGGCATCAGGATGTATACATCATCTTCAGCGTTTTGAAATTGCTTGGCTGGTGTTTGCCTGTTTATTGAGTAACATGTCTGCAAGCAATTGACGCAGCTTTTGGTGAGTGTTTTCAATTAAAAATTCAAATGCTGTCCTGCACGGGGTCACAGGCTATTTTCATGACTTTGCGTTTTTGCACTTTTCAGTAGTTCGCATTCTGCTGTTATTATGTTTATCTTGGGGTATCGCCTGCATACTGTTACCCAGCTGGATGATAAACATAGTTATAGTTATGTGTGCAGGAACAAACTGGCCTGCATAGCCTGAACTCTGCACCTCATGTTACTTATTGACAAAATACAGTTTGAGGGTGGCTTTGCCACTGTTTTAATGAGTCCAGACAGTACATTTAGGAGATACATAACACAAATATTACTTCTATACTATTTAAGGAGTAATTTACTCGAAAATGAAAACTAACTCACCCCAAGATGTTGAGTTTGTTTCTTTAATGAAACAGATTTTAGAGGAATTTACTGATAATGAAAAGCTGATAACAGCATCTCAATAATCCACATAAGCCCAGTCCATCATTTAATGTTTTGTTTTGTGTTTATAAGAAACAATCTACTATTACAATGCTGTTTGTAAAGTTAAGCCCCTGCTTCTGGCTAAAATTTGAGTACTGATGTCCATATTGTTGCTTTTCTTCCAGGGTGAGTATATTTTTGGGCAAACTATGTCTTTTAATATTATATTTGAATGATATAACAATATTTGTAATGTCATAAGACATTTATAAGTATATATGCATTTACATGTGTATATTTATGTGGGCTGTGTGTTAGTTAGTTTTATTTTTCTGTCATACCAGCTGAATGTGGTCTGTGTGGATCCAAACATACTGCCACATATTGATTTGTTCTGTTCAATAAGTGTGTGCATGATGCACTTAATATCATTAACTTGAATGATTAGCACAATCAGGCGACTAACATGCACTAGAGTCTGCAACTCTTTGGTTAAACAGCTGAAATTCATTTAGCTTGATTTACGCAGTCGGCCCCTCAGAATGTGAGCTGCTTGTTGAGAAATATAGTGGCCTCTCGACAGGAAACACAGACAATGCCAGTAATGATTGTGAAAAATGGAAAGGTTTTTTTTTTTTCCCTCCATGATGTCAAGCCCCTGCCTTGAAATGAGCTAAAATAGTTTGTCTGTGTGTGTGCACATCTTGTCCCAGTAATCATGTTTCCTGTTCACCCGACCTGCTCGGCGAACACATGCTTGTGTCATAAAGTTGCACTGCCTGTAAGTTTGAGAAAATATTACAACTGTCCATCCAGCAGGCCCTTTCCTGTATAACATCCTGTTTTCTATGGTAACCACAAGAACATAGCAGAAGCTCGGCACCCCACGGCAGGAAAAAGTGAGAGAAAGGAAAAGAACCAGAGAGCATGTGAACTGGGTTGAGTTTGTGGAGATTTATGTGATAGCTGCAGGAATTCACTTTTCTGCACACAGCTGAAAGACATTAAGGCCATGTTGAACCTGAGCCCTGTTTCGGATCCCCTCCCTCTACGCACCCAGATAAAGGTCACCCAATGTCCCGTCATCAACAAACACACTGAACTGTGAGCAGTGCATGATTATGACCGAAATCGCTCGATTATTTCCCATGACTGTTTCGATGAATTGATTTGACATTAAAGTGCAAAGCTCTGTGGTTCAGCATGAGCTCATTGACAGTCCATGTGTGAGTTCTGTTCTCTCACAAACACTCTGGCTATAATCAGCAAAACTGTCTTCACTGGAAAAGAAATCTTATATTTACGCTCTGTCTACGCTGTGTTGATTATAGAGGAAGCATTGCAGTGCATAGTAGGTACAGGGTTAGGTTCCATCACAAAAAGGTTATGAAAATTGTCCTAAATTTGCTTTTTTGGTCTGCACCAAGACTACCAAGTAAGTGTTAATACACTCTTAGGAGGCAGCATGGTGTTGCTGTTAAACAGCCTTGGTGTCAAAAGCCTGCTTATGATGCCAAAAAATGCTGTCTAGGTAGGCAGCTCGATGGGTTTTGCAACAGAGCTGTAATTCAATTTCAGATTTGTAATAATTGTGTAGGAGGAGACAGAGAATGATGAAATTTCACAGGGTCTGTCACAGTCTTCCCTCACTGTCTCACTGAAGATAACTTCCCAATTATACTGAGACATGAAGAGTGCGCAGCTCTTTTAGTTTTAATAATTTACATATTTAAAATTGTGAAGTAATAGAGACTAGGGGTGGGCGACATACCGACTAAGTACCGACCGGTAGACACGACTAACCGGTAGAAATTTGTGGAATTGGTTTGGTTATAGGAAAAGCGATACGAATGAGACGAACAGGATTTGCAAGGTATGCAAGAGCACTGTTTTAGGAAGCGGTGTAAACTGGTATACTGTCAGGGACTTTGTTAGTACCTGTTGTTCTCAGAAAAAACACATTAACCTTACAATTTATTGCACTTAACAGAATGCTTTTTTTTTATTTTATTATTAAAGTATTGCTGCAATTCAGTTTAAATAAAATTACATTTTATGAAACAGTTTCTTTGTGCATTTTCTACAAATTGCTATATTGTGATATATATTGTTATCGAGGTGGAAAATTCCTTTATATCGTGATTTTGGTTATATCGCCCACCCCTAATACAAATATATTCAAATGTTGAAATGATTCATCTTTTAGTGTTTATTCCTTGCAAACTTTACTTCATTAAAAAGTTATTTATTGCAAATTCTGTTTATTTAAATGCCACTGCATTATCTGTCTCATCTTTATTTTTGTTGTGCTTTCAATTTTAAATTTCTTTGGTTTTATTTTAATTCGTTTTTTTTATAATAATGTTAGAGCTTTTTTATTGTCACTTTAAATTAAATCAAAGCATTCACCAATGAACTAAACAATATCAAACTGTTCTTGTATCATTTTGGTAGTTTTTGTTATTGGGTCTCTAGTGGGCACACATACAGGGCTCCATTATGTTTGACTACAGCATGTTGAAAAGGGATTTCTGCAGTGACATTTCCTTTTCCCACTGAGGCAGCATGTGCTAATTCACAGACATTTTTGTTGTTTGTTGTCTGTTTTTCCGTCTGGCGTGTCGTGAGGAATAAGAAAGCAGTGGTGTGTTATGCAGAGCGCACATGTGTACTAAGGTACTAATGCTCAGCTAAATACTGCTGCTGTGGACAGCCTTGTTCTAATTTTTTTTTTCTTCCTTTCATCATGCTCTCTTTTTTTGTTGACAGAATGACACCACTGATCACTGCAATATCATTGTATAGTACCTAAGCAAAATAGCTTAGTGTTAACAAGCCTCTGTGAGGTTATTCTTCGTTTCCCTGTGTGCTTGCATGTGTTCATGCATAACTTCTAGATGTGGTTAGATAACTGTTTGAATACCCAATTATAAAGGAATGCAGCTGACCTGGTTTCCCTGGTGTCGAATGAGGACCGAGTGTCTTCTGCTTACAAGAGCCACAGCTGATAGCATTCCCAAAGGACATTCCAGCATCTACCATGTCAAAACATTGGGAACTAGGGATTGGGCTCTATGACAGCATATACCGTGCTATGGTCAAAAAGTGTCAGCCTGTAGAGGTTTTGCTGTTCTGTTTATACTGTGGTAGGGATGTTTACACTTCTATAATTAGGCAGGAGTGCTTCACGTTATTTACACATGACAGAGAAGAAACAACATGAAGTAATGTGAAAATATAGAGCAGGACGAATCCCTTTTATTAATGTAGAATTCAACTGATGTGTGATTATGTGTGTATGTGTATTGGCTGTTTTTAAGCTGTTTCTGTGGTTCATCTATGTTTGAAATTAAATCCAAAATTTCTGACGCTGTTGTGAGATTGTATAAAAAACTGAATTTTAATAGAATTAAAGAAAATTTAAATCTTACAATTTTTTTTTTAATCCGAGCGCTGAACTTTTGACACTTTTGTGTCGAAAATTCCAAATAATTAAAGAAAATAATCAAAGCATTGTGAAGCATTAAAGTAATTAAGTATTAAATCATTATTATGTTAAGAACTCATAGCATCCCACTGATATTGTGAATATAGATCTTTATATTTTTCTGGGATATTCTACAGTATGGCAGAGATTATCTGTTGCATCTGTTTAGAAAAACAACCTTATCTGTTTTCAGAAAGTGCTGTTTTAACTAGCCTACTAGCAGACTCTGAACAACATTTATCTGAAGTAACTTTTGACAAGAGGCACGTTATGATTATGAATATGTATTCATTTTCATGAGGAATTTTTAGAATTGGCAAATGATGCATACATTTCCAACAATAATGCCTGTCAAGATTGCCCACGGCGCCTGTAAACTTTCCCACAGAATGCTAATGTTTGTTCAGGGTTTTCCATGCAATTGACCTAGCGATGGAAGAGAACCTTATCACAAGATTAACCTCAAAGCAGATGTTTTTTCCCCCTGTATAATCCTGTCATACACCACCTTCAATGGACTTTTTAAGATGTCCTGTTAATCAGGTAATCTGAAGCAGACCCACTGCTGTGTTTTTCCTCGAGTGGAAGGCCGTGAGCTCACCCGGACTCCATCTCAACCCCTTGTGCCCGTCTTCAACAACTCAGACCGCCGTCTTTCAAGAGCTCACGAGCAACGACTACTCCATATCTACTCCAAAGCTCTCGAGTCCACATTATCATTGTTCTCACGTCACCTCTTATGATTCGCCAGGCCTCTGCAGTTGTGTTTGGCTCCCATCAGCTGTGCTGTAATACAGCTTGGTCTCTCGTGGGCTCTCTGAATTATTGATCACAGGCTATAAGACTGAGCTATAGACGGATGAACTAATCCCGCTTCTCCGTTGCCAAAATTAAACAGCACTTGCGTTGGAAACATCTGGTCCTGTGCTTTGCATACTAGCAGATGTAGTAACGGTGGCGTTTTATGACGTTGTATGTATTAAGGGTAACATCTCTCCTTCTGCTCGGCCGTTCCTATCTTTTATAGGTGGCACACTCCGTTTTATCAGCAGATGTTCAAACAGCAGAGGAGAGAGAGAATACTAGGTTTGCTTTCTTACAATTTCAAACATCACACCCATTGAAGCTCTGCACAGATTTGTTTTTCTCAATCGATTTCTTTTGACGAGGCTGAAGTTGTGCAACATCTGAAAGCACCAGCGAGCATTTGGAAAGCTCTGGAAGGATAAACAAAGCCGCAGGGGTGTATTAGCACAATAAGGTTGTACGTTACTATAGAGCGTGTAACAATACTTTGGCAAGTAAAAATCCCATTCATTGTGTCCATAGGGAAATATGATTTTTAACGATACTTAACCTTTTGAAGACATAATTTTTTTTTTGAGCTCCAAAGTTGTTGTTCAGGACACTATGCTTCAGTTGAAATCATCAGTTTTTTTTTTTTTTTAAATGTGTTTCTTTAACGCATTCAATAGATATTTCAGCCATTCAGAGATTTTGATAATAAAGGCAATATCTAACCCTGTTAATAGATTTCCTGTGGACCTTGTAAATTTCAAAATGATTTGGAGAATTCTGAGAAAATATTAAGCAGATTGACCATTGACCATATTTAGCAGTCAATTGGCCATTGACTGCTTGGATCTTCTTGTCTGCATCTGCATTGGCCAATAAAAAAAACCTATACGAGTCCTATTTCTAATCTTCTGTCATGCCTGAAAGGGTTTTTATAAACTGTTTATGCCTTTCTTCAATGCAAATGGCTTGCTGTATTGATAGTCTTGTGTAATTAAAACACATCTTGATCATCTGTGGTTGGGCAAATTCCACCCATACAAGCAGCTCTCTGGCTATTATATTTATCTGCTCTGTGAGTAAAGGCTTATGTGAATAAATCAACATCATTAGTCTGGCTGCTTTGTTTGCTCACAGGGGCTGTGCGTGATGATCAGTCAATACTATGCTCGAGCTGGCATGCTAGCTGCAAACCCACATAACCTACAAATTACAAAAGCCTTGAAGGAGAGATGGCGATTGGAGCGGGCATGTTTATCCCTGTCTATTGGAAAAATCATCTTGTATAGCTAGCTTGTTGTTCAAAATGGAATGTATGCTGTCTTTTTCTGTTGAATGCAACAACACGGATGACAGTGAGTTGAGCATGTTGCATTCAAGTGATGCAAATATCAGTTAGTTAGATTACTTTTTTTTGGGGGGGGGATGGTTGCCACTAGCTCCATTGTGCAAAGATGTGCAATAATCCTATTCTGCAACAATCTTGATCACATTATTTCAGCCTTCTGTGCTGCTACACGCATTACTTTCTGTCATACTAGCTCATTAAGGTCTGTTTTTACACTGGTGTCTTTTGCTGGGCCTCATGTAATGTGATGCTAATGGGTGCAGGGTAACAAGAGTGATGTCAGCTGTCATTCACAGTCTTCATGGGGGCCGTCGTCTTTCAATTCAGCCTGATGAGGTGGAGGATGAACATCAAGCCATTTGCAATAATGAGATGAACCTTTGAGCCAGTGCATTGTCCATTATTTATGAACGCCTTCATCTCAACAGCAGAACCACTGGGCCTGATCAATACGCTTGGCTGCTTTCTGACATCACGTGCAACGAACAGTTCCAAAGTTTAAAAGCACAAGGCCATTTCTTCACACTGCTTTCGTATTTCAGTCCTTTTGTGCTCTCACTTGAACTGCCATATCTTGGCTCTCGGTTAACGCCTTTTCTCTTGTGTTACAGCAACTCTACACCCGTCTCCATGTGGAGACTTGAGCTCTTGGCATTGGGTGTAATTAACACGACCTGTACGGCAACCCAGGAAACTGGTTGTACTCGACTCAAGGCGAAGTTGTTCACAGCCATAACACAGGAATCTGCTTTCCCAGGCTAGGAAAAGAGGGGTAGGAGTAGGAGGTTAAGACTATTGCTGGAAGACGACACACTTTTTCTTTTTTCTTTTTTTAATTCTTCAGTGAGGTACTGCTTTCATGTGTGTGCACAGGCATGGTGAGACAGCGGTGTGGCAGCCAGGGGGCTGGGTGCGGGAAAACAGGCCGGCCACTCCCCTCCACTTGTACCAGCCTGTTCCATAATGAAACGGCGCTGTCAGGGGATCATATTTCTTCAGCCCCGGTTTGAAAGCCAAACATTGGAAGGCGCCTGAAAAATGTGCCGGCGCTTAAAGAAACACTAACCTAATACGCTCCTTCAGCGAGCACATGTGTAATGAGAAACAGAGGGCCTCTTTGTTCATGCACCATGTGGAAAATCATTGCCACCCCCCTCGTGCAGTTTCTTTTTTAGCACCGTTATTTTCCTGCAACTTAAACAGTAGACCATGGCACTAGCAACACCAAGGTCATGATTCTCAGAAAATGCGTTCTCATAAAAATGTATACCCTGAATGCATTAAGTCAATTTCTTTTTTACATTTCAAGTTTATTTAGGTCAAAGTAAAAGATGTAGACTGCATTTTTTTTACTTGTAAAACCCAAGTCTGCCATACTTGATGTGCTGTAAAAGCTCATTGAAGACTTTCATGGGCTGATGTTTGGGTATTCTTGTCCAGAGAGTCAGAGGCACCTCTTCAACACCCATTCCATTGCGTTCACGCATGACCGGACAGGTCGAACTCGCTTAGGCTCGTGCAGAAGAGATGTCCGTTCGTATAAGAGAGAGGGCTTGTTGTAAAAACACCTGCATGTGTGTGTGCTAGGGGTCAAGGTTATTAGGGGAAGTTGATGGCAGCTTCGCTTGGGTTGTGAGTGGAGTGGTTGTCATAAACAGGCACCACTTCATCTGTTGCAATGCCGTGAATAATAACCTTACCAGGACTGCCTTAAACTAACCCTGCAACCAACCTACCCTTCAGATGTCAAACAGTGGCTTAAATTGGGAAAATGCTGGAAATCAAAACATATTTCAGATTTAAATGACAGTTACATGGACAACTTTTTTTTTTAAATATTGCATTAGAAATAGATACCATGAAATCTGCAGTATGACATAGTTGACAGTCTGTTTATCATGATCTAGATGTGATTTATTGTTTAACTGCCATGTCTCACCTGGTTATGTTTCACATGTCTTCCACACATATACTCCAGATGGATCTTAGAAATCTTACAGGCATTTTATTAAATTGAGTTGGGGTTATGATCAGCTTTGATGTATTGTACAGTAGCGATTTACCTAAGTGAAGATAAACAGACCGCTTCTGCAGGGGAGTGTGTCCTGGTGCTGTGCTGCTAAATGGTGATTAGTAAAAAAAAAAAAATGGTGATCACACAAGTCTCGCCTGGATAACAGCAGTCATTTCCTCCTAGTAAGTATTCTCTCTCTCCAGGTCCTTCCAGTCAGCCAACAGCTGGGATATTTTTATATGTGAGGAACCTGATGTTCTGTTGTTTGTTATACTATTATGCAATGCCCTGTTGCCAGATCAACAGCCTTATGGCACCTTGATTAATTTGTGGGCTGAAACGTATGTTGCGTACAGTGATAAATGCACATTCTCAGCTCTATTGTATTGTCTTTGCTGGTTGCACAAAATCATCTCTGATTCATTAACCATTCACTTTCAGCAATTGGAGAGCTTTAATGAATCATTCAAAATGATTCACAGACAAATCTAAATCAAACCTAGAAAAAAAATGTCTCAAAACATGTTAAAAATGCCTGTAAATTCCTCTCCCGGTCAGACCAATTATAAGTCTATCTCATGCATTGAAAAGAAGCAATTCTTTTTTATTTATATATTTTTTGTCCAGACTAGGTGGGAAACAGTATCTTGTTTTTAGTCTGCCTCTGACAGGTTCTTCCTGAAGAGTCATCTGAAAGGGTGAATTGGAAAGGCTTATGAATAATGTAATCCAGTGCAGCTGAGTACTGCTTGTGCCATTCTCAAGCTTGCTTGACTGGATTCCATTGAATTATATGTATCTTGCATAGTTATGTGTAATGCACATGCGTATATATATGATTTGGACAAAGAATATATTAACTCCTGAATGTTACGATTGTCACATTGAACTTATCTCATTAATTAACAGCAGAATGCTTAAGCGGTTTCCTTCTACAAGGCACTGTTAGAAAGCTGTTACCTCCTTATGAGGGCATGTATGTGTACAGCAGACAGGCTGTAATGAGATGAGCTTGTGTGGCCAGTTAGTTTACATTTGCCTCCTATCAGCTGGTCAAAATAATAGCCACCTTCCTGTGGAGTGAGCTGTAACTAACTCACTCTCTTTGATCCTGAGGAAGTTGACTTTGAATTACATGTAGTCCACAACTTGTTTTGAAGGGGCAGTTTTACATTTAGAATGAGCTTTTTGTCTTGTTGCCAAACCAAAACAAAAGCATCCTGGTGTGGAGGACGACAATATTTTCCCATGTTATGTTGAGAGCGTCCTAGATTTCAACAGCATCTCATCTGGATATACAGACGACTATTTTTAGAACACTTTGTTTATAGAATAAAGGGCATATCAAACCAGTGACAATGTCGAGCTGTTTTGTTTTTGTTGACTGATGATGTAAAAGTGTAAATAATGCAATATCTTAACAAAAGACCTGTGCTCTGCTGACAGGCTCCAGAATATACGTTATTTCACCTGTCATTGTTGGGATTTACTTGCATTTCAAAATTCAACTACTAATTCAATTAGTAAATGTTGTTTAATTCAGTGTTACTTGTTTTTTTGTTATTAGTTATGAAATTGAGTAATTTGTGTTAATTGTTTCAAAGTAAATCCTACACTAATTGTAGCCCTGGCAGCACAGTGCAACACTACCAATTACGTTTTGGTTTAAATTATTTGCTTCATGATCAGTTCAGCTCAGTTAAAAATAATGCTGTATTTCAAGTCCAGTTTTCCAGAATTAAAATATATTTAAATTGTATTTTTTGCTTTATTATATTGTTGCCCAGATATTCATTGTACATGTTTGAGTTTTACATTAGATTATGCAAGACTGTAATGAATCAAGGCTCACATCAGTGGAATCAAGAGAATCAGTGAGGTTTTATAATAACAGAAGCTCTTTTTGCACCCTGTCTTAAGCTTCAAAGCTACAGAATCAAGGGTGTTTCTTTGGAGATCTTCCCCAGAGGTTTACTGGCTCTAACAACACAACTCATGGCTGTTTCTCTCTCCCTGAGTTTTCTGAGATTGGCTGCCACGTCTGACCTTGATGCTAAATGCATGCTTCTTGAAGCTGTTGCAGAGCATTTCTTTAGTCTGGGTGCCAAGCATGCCATCCAGAAATGCTTTTACCACCATTTTTCTAAATCCACTGCAAATATGAAGGGGAACAAAACATGTTGCCTTTTTTTTTAGCTTTGTTTTAGACTGAATCACTACATGTGTGTGTTTTTTCTTTCTGATAACCTCCTTAAATATCTCAAACAATATGCCTTTTTAAATGGTGTCCTCTCTTGCCTTCAAGGGAGGATATTGTTGTGTGCTCATAGTTAAGATTTCTCAGCAGTAAAGTGCCAGAAGGCAGGGTTGAACGGTGTAAGAAAATCTTGCTGTCAGTCCCGTCTTCTCATCGATTTTTATTATCAGGATGAATAGTGTGCCGCAGCCCTCATTACAAGACAGTCAAATGCACTCATCTTCCTCTGTGTCATTACAGATGTATCTCTAATTTCTCAGCCATGGCCTACTGACTCTTCTGTCACTATAACCATATGCCAACTCAGAATGGATTATGTTAATGAAATGCTTTGAGTTATCTTTAGCTCCCTTGCTGCTCTCCATCATTATTGAAATACACTGAAGTATTTTGTCTTCAAGTCCACCAGTGACGTTGGCACTTTGAATCCAGCCTTTCACAGTAACGATTTTGCTCTGATGGCCAGTAGATGAATAGGAAATCAGTTTTGACACTGTCACATTGAAATTGTTGCATTAAAAGTTACAATTTCTCAACTTATGTAATCCCTTGAGGTTGTCCTGTTGTCATGTCCTTCCTATGCAGTATAAAATAAGCGTGCAAACTGCTGCAGCTTTGATTATTTTATATTTTATGTTTTGGTTGCTTGTTAATGGCTGATATTGGAGAGCGGCGTGTGAGTGTGTAGATACACATGGATCAGTTTCGTACAGGATGTGGTAACATTATTAACGTAATAAGACCTGCATTTTAAAGCCCATTGATTGAACTCCATTCGTTTATATGCAACGTCGGTGTACAGCAGAGCGACCTGCCCGCCGCAAATCTCGCCAGCACTGCCTCCGCCAAGCAGAAAACGCTCAGACACAATGGGTCCGCACTGCAGCCCGCTGCCAAACAAACAGCAGCAATGGCCAGAAACAAGCGGATTCTATTTCTCATTGAGCTTATGCCACAGTTTGTTCATCTGTTCATGTGTATCGGAGTCTCACAATAACATTTTATCCATATTCTCCTCATAATTGAGAACAGCAGTTTCCCGCTGACCAGTAAAGCGCTCTGTACCTCCTGTGGCGTGACGTACTTGTCATTTGTATGCGCCACATGTACACTAGAGATCTGTGTCCCAGTCTAGTTGCCATGCACACGACATGCTAACCTGCTCAACACACGGTCACTATTCAGACAGCGGTCATGATTGAAGCGACAAATGAATGACCTTCCCAAGCGCACAAAAGGAAGCTAGTCTCATTAATTGTTTTAATTGTTTGCAAAATGATTGCTGTGTTGGGACCAAAGGCAAAGCGGTGTGGTCCTGCTCTTTTATTCGTCTTTAATGGCGCTGGCAGCTGCAGTCATGTTGAGAACACAGATGTGTGTGTGTGTGTATGTGAGGGAGACAGAGTTAATTGGTGTGTCTCATTGCCAGGCAAGAGGAGGAGTGCCTTTTGGGAATGACACGGCTCTAGAGGTGCAGCGAAAAAGTATTTAATTGGATTCGTCAGAAATTCTTCTGTCTTTTTTTATTTCTCTTTCTCTCTCCCTCTGATACTCCCATCGATTCCATCGACTCTAACAAACCCTATTAAATTTTGCTCATTAATTTCCACATATAGTTTGCAATAGTAGCCCGAAAACGTGGAATCTGACTTTTTAACGACTTGTCTTTTTAAGCTGAGTCCTGTCCATCCTAGAGATCCTCATTATGCTGGTGAATGATCGACAGTCTATGGACACATACTTGCATACACGCTGCAGTTAAACATGATTGTCAGAGTGTTTAGTTGTACTGTGTACGCAGAGTTTCTGCAGCTAAATTTACTCATCTGAATTGAATATATTAAGATATTTGAAGGAATTTGATTAAATTACTAAGTATAACATGACAACTTGGAGCGGTTCTTCTGAATTAGAGTTATACATTTCTGGGGAAAAACTATTAAGGCAACATTAATGTTTAATAGCAAAAACCACAATACAACAATTAACAGTTGTCATGCAAATGCTTTATTAATACACTAATATTCTGATTTAATAATAATATACATTTTTCTGTCTTTTTAATTTTCATAGTAGTATTTTTTTTATGTCTTTAATATTTGTAGTAGTCAATTTTAGTTTTTGTAATTTAGTAGTAATTTCATAGCAGAAACTGTTTATTACTTTTAATGAACTACTAGAATTTTTTTTTTTCTAAACCAGTTATGTTAATGTTATATGCCTATTAAAATAATTAAAATCAAACTATTTTGAGTATTAGAAAAAAAATAACTGTCTACAATGTTATATTTAATATTTTAAATTATTTAAATATTTTTTTTTTGTCTTCCATGGATGGAGTCATGAGGATCTAAAGATGTTTTCCTACCTGTTTTATTTATTTTGTATTTTTTTTTTTTTTAAATCACTTAAAAAAAACTAACAAACAAAATGGCATGTGGCGTGTTCATTGTAGAAAATGTGTTAACAATTTTTGCACCATTTTTTAATGGATTTAGTTTTTTAAAGAGTGTCACGTCATTAACCCCTACAAATGAATCACAAACTTTAATAGCAAAAATAATACATGTAACCTCTCTAAACATTGGTTTAATCCAATAAGAAAGCACTAAATGGGTTGAACTATTGGCATCCACGCTTCTTGTTTACAGTTATGAGTTGTCAAAACGGTGCAATTGCTATCGCCATGACAACCATCACAAAATCAGGGTAGTAGGAGTGCTTCTTTATTCCTTACAAAAAAGATGAATTCCCACAAACTCGAACGCTATTTTGGAGTGTGTATATGCTCTATTATACTCATGTGAGATTTTGGCCAGTCTGTGAGCGTGTTTTCTTAATGTTCTGTATATGAGGCTCTCTTCAGAGGGACATTGCCTGCTTGCATAATTTGTTGTAATCTCTGACTTATGTGAGGACTGTTAAGCTAAGCAGAATGTCTCTAAAGGAGCTTGTCATGTTGACAGGCTGCTTATGCTTCTGTTTAGTGCCAATATTTCTCAATCCTGTTAGTGAGGATTGAGAAATAGTGCGTTTTAATGTGACCGTCCATTTGACACATTCTGATATCGCTGTCTTCAAGCGTCTCGTGGAAGCCGTGGCAATAAAACGACTAATGATATGGGCAATTAGAAGCCATAATGTGAGATTCGTGTCAAAGTCCTTTTGATATGTTCTCAGTATTATGTTGGGCCACTTTAATCTGGATTTAGTGTCAAACTGGCTGTCAGGGAGACCGTATTTCTGTTTTGTTGCAGCAGTGGACCTCCCTGATGTGAACACACACACGGTAACACACGTGCTTGCTGGTTTTCGGCATTGTTTTTAAATGGCTACTGAGCGGGCGGTCGAAGCAGAGTGCAAACAGACCTGTGTGTGTGAGTGTAGGTGCCCTTCCCTGTCACTCGCACTCCTCTGACCACCCACAGACCAGCCCGCACACACACACACAGTCACAGAGCTTTACTTTCAATAACACCCCGGATGCCAGAGCTGTTCCTATGAATTTGATCATACATTTAGTAAGAAAATCTGAATGAGGGGCTTTAGAGTAAATGCAAGGATTAACTAAAAGCATGGTTGCTAAAGTATTCTGACTGTTTTTAATGATTCAATGTTTTTTGGGTATTGTGTGTGTGTGTGTGTGTGTGTGGTTGCTAGTTGGCTTAATGAACCAAGTCCACCATCTACCCATTTTAGTACTTTAATAACATTTGACCTGATTTGAATAATAATGTTTTAATGTGTGTACATGCACCAATTATAGATGAACCTACAATTATAAGTGTTTTGTTACAATATTATGAGCCGTAGTTATGGAACGTGGCTTCCACTCTCAAGTGCAACAGCTGAGCTTTGAAAGTAACAACCCATTCATTAGTTTTTTTCTCGTTGTGGCTGTTTTTCTATAGTGTAATTGATTTTAAGCAATAGCTTGTTTACCAGACTAGACAGGCTTGCTGTGAGATCTGAAGTTGTTAATCGATTGTAAATACTTTTGTTGAAACCATCAGCTTGCAGTATTTCAACCTATACATAACAACTTATATATAACATATGGTTTTTGGATTGTTTGCTGATTGTTTCTCGCACTTTTTGCATGTTTCTCTTTCTCTCCTTCTGTCTGTTTTCTTCTTCAATGATAAAGTAACCTTTTAGTGCTTTGATAGACATGTTGTTTTGCAGCTCAGTCAGTGCTGTAAGCGTCTCGCCTATTATTCATGTGAGTAACAGAAATGGTCTGCAGGAACACACAAGCATTCGTGGAGGTGTGGGGTTAATCAGTGCTGAGGTCATCAGAGGGAGACGGGGATGGATGGCTTTATTAGGGGCCTGTGGAAATCCCCTTCCTTTAGCTGGAGTACAGCACATGAGCGCTGCTTTCTCTCACGCCTGCTCATGTGATTAGTGTGCAGACACACACACACACATACAGTCACACATTCCTTCAGTTTCCAACACTCACAAACACTCCCCCTTCTCTCCATTCTTTCTCTGTTTCATGTGCATTCACTTCTGTTCTCTTGCTTTCTCTCTCATTTATTCTTAGGAAAGGACATGTAGGAAACAGCCTGTTCAGTCTGAGCTCTCACACCTGGAGCTATAAATAGAGCACAAAAGGAAACGCCTACTTGTTTTAGTGGCCTTGGTTCTGGAGGCCCTTCATTTTATCAGTATGGAACCAATTAGCAGTTATTTTAAAGCAAGAAAACGGACAAATATAATAAATTAATTTGATCAAGTACTCTTGATGTTCCAATGATTATATCTTTGCTGTGTTAATATTAAAGGTGCAGTGTGTAATATTTAGGAGGATTTATTGGCAGAAATGTGATATAAAATACAGATAAATAAAATAACTGTTTTCAGAGGTGTGTAAAGACTTTCCATAATAAGCCGTTATAACCTTAGAACAAGCAATTTTTATCTACATACACCTCAGGTCCCCTTACATTGAAAGCCGCCATGTTTCTAACTTCTACAGAGCGCGTTTCGTCAGTACGTTGTTCTACTTCTTCCTTGGTGTTTTAATAGGTGTTTAAGAGGTGGTGTTTTTGTTCGTGTCGTCACCACGTTGAAATGTGCTCAAAGAAGTAGTTTTTTTCTGGTGGAAGTAAGAGGTTAAAGGAAATTTAAAAAAGGAAATGCAGGATCATGCGTATTATTGTTATTAATGTTATTAGTAGAACCACCAGAGTGTCAGTCTCCGTTGGATAAAAAAGAAAAATTGATGCAGACAGACGACAGCAGAAATCCCAGATAAAAACTGGTGCTTTTCCAAGATAGAAAGTGCTTATGCGAGAGAAGTGTTTTCAAAGCCATGCCGAAGTTGCCTGTTTTCTGCTGGACTGGTAAGTTAGTCCAACTTTAGCAATCATAGTGTAAACTGTTGTTTGATAGCTTTAGTTGCAAGATGGACATAACTGCAGAGACAAGTATCGTTTTCCTTGTCAGGGTTGAAAAATATGCAATTGGGTTGTAATTTAATGTAACCAGACTGAGAAATGTTAATAAACTAATTGCGTCACCACTTGTGAAGACGCTACTGCCAAACATATATAAATCGCAGGCATCAGGGGTCCGCTGGTAATGTGCATGGCATAGGGCTGGGCGATATATATCTCATCAGTAAAGCCGGTTCTTGGATTAGCGGTAAATCTCCATCAGCTGTTTTCAAAAGGAACGGCAGCTTATACATAGATCACTGATAAGCTACGCGTTGAGTTTCGTGGGAGATTCAATGGCGCAGTAATTAAAACTGATTTCGTATGCACGATCACATTTCACTTTCACTTTTCATCATGGTGTTTCACTGTAGACTTCGTCCGATGCCAATTTGGTAGACGTCGCCCAACCCTACTAACTGTCATACAAAAAAATCTAAATAAAGTCAGCGAATAAACCTGAGACAATGATCAATGAGTAACAATAATATTCGCAATAAGGATGGGGGTGAGCGGGGACTTAGTCGTTTGTTGAAATTCGAATCCTAACCACTAGATGCTGCTAAAAATTACACACTGTACCTTTAAATAAGATATTTTAACGAATGTTACTAATCACAGCTTTGGTGAATGATTTAGCCACAATGACTGTGCAATTGTTGATTAGAGGTGGTTGATATGATTTTGAATGAACTCATTTTGTTTCCCAATAACAACTTCTATCACAATATTTAAAAATGTTCAGTGCTTGGCTTCAATCTGTATTGTTAAATACATATATATAAAAGTGATTGATAGATTGATAGTTTTTTTTTCTCTTTTATGTTGTCATAAAAGACAAATATTTACGATTAGTGGCAAATTCATCAGTAAAGTAGACTGCAATCACTTTAAGACCTAATAAACAGATGCAGGGTGATGAGATTGCTTGCCAAGACAGTCATTTTCACATAATTCTGTTTGTATTCATCTAACTGTACAAACGCTGTAAAAAAAAAACACTGAATAGAGGCAGCAATCTGCTGAGCTGAATTTTTTGTTTCTATGGTAACTGTGCCATCTCTGATTTTGGAGCCCTCTTCAGGATTGTGGGTAATGAAGTTTTTCACAGGGAAATTGGCTTGTTTTTAAAACGCCAATTAATACTGTTTTGAGTTTTAATGACTTTATTTGGTATCACTGGTACAATTGCTTATAAATGAGGTTTAGCGAACTACACAAACACTCGCTATGTTAGCTGTGTTACTGTTTGCCTAAATATATTTGCAATTTCTGCTCAGTTGATGACAAATCCCTCTTATTGTGGTATCGCCTTCTACATTTCCTTTATAATTTCTTTAGGTGCTCTGCTTTGTTTAATTGCTTTTTTCCTCTAATGCTGTCTTTTATGTTCCTCGCCGCATTCTCTTGCTCTTCAGTCAGTAAAACCATAGAGTGCTTACAAAGACAAAGAAAGAAGTTGAGCGTGTGTTTGTCTCTTCAATGGCCTTTTGTTCCTTGTCTCTGTCTGTATTTCTGCTCAAGGTGCTCTTAATCTCAGCTGATGTCAAGGCACGTGCTGCAGTGAGAGTGTGACATGCTTTTCTCTTATGTAAGTGCAGCATTATCTCTGTAGTATCAGCGAGACGGTGAGGATGTGTCTCTTGATGGCTGTGTTTGCTGCGGTCTGGGAACTCTGAGCTCTATGGCTGATAGATAAGCACAGCAGACTTGACCTACTTTTGTTTGTTTATTTTGGGACACTCCCTGTTTCTCTGGTCACTGTTTGTCTACAGCGAGACATGTTGTTTCTGGTGACATGTGGGACAGTTTTCTTGGCTGTTTTGTTGCTTGGACTCTGTCCATCAGATGAAAGATCATTTGGATAGCTAGTTATTCAGTAATAATGTTTTATAGATGGGAGGCCTGAGATTATTCATTCTGTGTGAAAGTGACAAATGGACACAGAGTTCTTTTGGTATTTTGTTTATTTGAAAAAAAAAAAAAGCTCTTAAATGTTCATTTGTTGAAATAAAAACACTATATATTTTCTAAATACATGTTATTTATGTTGTTGTGAATGATTCCTCCATGCATACTTCTTTTTAATTGTTTTTTTCCCTAATTTTATTAAAAATCATATTGATCTTCTGGTGAAAGGACTAATTCTTTCTGGTGAAATGTATTGTAATTCCCTAATCATCGAGCCTTTTGTGAAATGGATTAATTTCTTATAGTCGACTGCAAGCTAGCATTTAGATCTGCTTCCATTCAGTCAACAACTGATGGATCAAACAAAGATAATTAGTTTTTTGGTAATATGTTACACTTGAACGCACATCAAGACAAAAGGTAACGATCAAACGCAACATTGTGTTTTATATATATAATGTGTATTGATGTTTAAAATTTTGAAAACAATGACCTCGTAGTGATATTTGCACAGCAAAATGAAGTTCGATTTTGATATGATTTCTGAGTTTCTGCAGGTTTAAAACG
Source organism: Enteromius viviparus (assembly GCA_032353835.1). Taxonomy (NCBI): domain Eukaryota; kingdom Metazoa; phylum Chordata; class Actinopteri; order Cypriniformes; family Cyprinidae; genus Enteromius; species Enteromius viviparus. Next base: position 2,325,217 of record JAUCNO010001034.1, read on the forward strand.
GCTGCTATTCTTTTGTTGCCTTGCTTTGTGGAAATGCAAATATATATTAAACATTGATTTCTTTTAGCTTCTTTATGTTGTGATTTTACCTCCATTGCAAAGTTTTTTTTTGCTTATAACATATTACATACAGCTGTCATCATAAAGTTGTGTGTTTGAGAGGGTATGTGTTTTCTTCTGAAGGACATCTGACAGCATTTGCCCCCAGTGTCTCTTCTGCAGCTGAGCTCAGCAGCACCGCAGTGTTGACCAATCTCTGTATTCATGTGGGAGGAAGAAAGCGTGTGTGAGGTGGGGCTTTAGCAGAAAGGTGGTAAACAAAGGCATTGTTTTAATCTAGAGAAAGTATGGAGCATGCTCTCGCTGCAGATGTTCCCTCGGGTCACGACAGAGCGCCGTTTTCTCTCCACACATAGCTGTGTTTGTTGTTATTTTTGTTGCGCTGTGTCTGTCAGCGGGTTTGTAGACAGGAAGTACAGTGAGTTGAGGTTTGTTAGATAAAATCTTACAGCTGAAGAGATTTGTGTGTGATGTGGTTTCACCGTGGAGTCTGAATAGAAAACGCAGCTCGTAAACCGTTCGGTTCCTGGTTTGCATGCTAATACGCCAGATGGGAATTAATATGGTGAAATTATGTATGCACGTCCTGTTTATATCTTGAGCTGTTTTGGTTTAGGAAAAAACCCTAAAACGAAACCAGAAAAATCTGTTACGCTTAAAAGAGCTCTCATGTGGTAAGCAGTCTTGCACAACAAGCAGTTTTCCATAAGCTTTCTTTTGTTAGCTCAGATGCTAACACATGTCTATTTAACTGCCAGGAATTGTTGTACGATACAGTAAAGGTCCTTCCTTCCAATGGGGTCTTGTATCAATTAGATGCGGCTATTAGTGATGATAAATATCTCATGGCAGGGTTTAGCGAATGCAGTTTTGATATAGTTTTAATTGTTTTAATTTAAATATATATATCTGCCATGAACCACGATGTGCTCATTTCTATTGCTAATCATTGGTATGTGGCATTTGGGGAGTATTTAAAATATGTCTTAGTTCCAGATGAGTCATTAATGCTTTTTGGTTTGTATGAAAGACTATACATTTCAACAAACAGACATATTTAATTTTTATATAACACAATCTACATTTTGTCATGAGACCTTTTCTATATGTGGTGTTAAATCAGATATATACGAGATGTATGAAAACATTATACAATTGCAATTGGATAAATTGAAGGTGAGGAATTTTTTTATGCTGTGTTATGAAGCATATATGTTCACAGCTTTTTTATTGAATCAGAAAAGGTAGCTATATACACTGAAAAAATTGTGTTTCTTTTTTTACTAGTATAAATAAAATGTTTTCTAGTAAAAATAGAAACGATAATTTTACTATTACTTACAAAATATCTGCAAGTAAAACAACAGGTGGGACAAAAAAAGGATATAGACAAAAGATTAGATCTGTGCATTAAGCCCCACAGGGTAAATTCAGCCATAGCTTTCTCAACAAATGCTGTCCGTAATATTTAGAGCTGTTCAATAGCATTGAGCCCCAAGGCTGGATCGCTGATGCCATATGATGAAACAGCAACGTAAACAAGAAACTGTCCTGTCTCTTTCCCCTGGGCTCTGAGGAACACAGGATTCTGTCTGGCCCATGAGAGTGTGTGTGCGTGCATGAAAGTGACAGATGTAGAAAAGACGTGGCGGTCCATGACAGGCAGGGGAAATGAGGACACTGATATCTGCAGCAGCGCAGGTTTGCTTAACATGTACATTGTTATTTTTGTCTCTTTTATGTTTAAAGGGATCAACACAAGGGGGACGGTCCCCACAGGCTATAGTTTGAGTGACATTAACATCTCATTTCATCATCTCCGTCGCTTCGTATTGTTCTCTGCTCATTGCGAGGATGCCGTCTACAAGACGAAAGCTTCTGATGCTTCATGCCGCAAAAGAAGCTTTCCTCCGCGTTAATCTGATAAAAGAAAAGCCCCTGAAAATATTACTAAATCCGCCTCTCTCCAGCGCGCTCTCTTTCTCTCTGCTCCAGTGATTTGAAAGGCAGATTTCTGGTTTTGCGAGGTTAGCGATCAGCGCTGGCAGAGAGGCGTCTGGACCCGCAGTGATTGGACTGCAGCGGTCCGGGCCTAGCCAGTCAGGGAAGTCCTGCTGCTGTTATTGAGGGGCAGATTTTCCAGCGTACACACTAACACGACGCAGTGAATGATAATCACTCCACTGTCTGAAGCGGCGGGGAGGACGTGTAGACGTGCTTTTAGAAGTCATTTATTGATAAAAGCGTCTTTCTGTGAGCTTTTTCAAATGTCACCGGGCTTGTTATGGGCTTGTTTTTCCACATTTTCTTTGTTCTTCTGTGTATATGCTTACCTTGTCTACACATTGACATATTATTAAAGCAAAGGTGTTTTTTTATATATCATTTAATTGTCTCCAGTTGGTGCATCAGAAAGTGCATTTGTTAGAAAAAAAGATCAATTAGTCATTTTTATGTCATTCGTAATCTATAAGACTTTCATGCAACATTTTCATATGAATTGGGCACTTTAAACCTTCTGTAGAAACACAGACACTTGCTGTGATAAATGGATTCAGATACGTGAAGCACATCAAATATAGCTATTTAGCTGTATAGTCATAATTGCTTGATGCACAAGAACATACCTGACTTGTTCTTGTGCAGGCTCAAATGTGTTTGCATCACATGCGAGAAAAAAAACTTTGTTTCGTGTGCATCATGTAGGTACTTTTAAGTTTCCATTTACCATATTTGTTAAGTTGTATGTATGTGCATTGATTAGTCTGAATTACCGACGCGTGTGGCAGAAATCTCTGAGGCTTTATTAAATATAAAAAATGGCTCTGTGCTTTCAAAAGTCATATAATAACTGAAATGTGGACTGAAGCGACTGAAATATGGATGTTTGAAAGAACAAATAAAATATGAAAGCTGCTGCAGCTGAGAAAGGATTTTTAGTGTGAAAAGAACAGTGACAACATTTGGCTATGTTCCTTACTCTTAAACGTTCTACAAGAGCATAAATATATGAAATACAGTTGTGATTTTTGGCTTTATGTGAAGTGTCCCAGGCTTGATTCTCATGCACAAGGTGAATCAGTGACTGTTTGACAGGGTCACTTCAGTTCAGTTCTTTTATAATCCACCCGCTTCGCTCCGCTCTCTGATGAGTCCAGTAAATTCACTGACCCTCAACGAGTCCAGCAGCTCGCCATGTTCCCCAGGCGTTCAGAGCAGACATTGTCCTTTTTAAAGAAAGCCAGAATAGAAAGAAAGATAAAGACTGAGCGTTCTGGTCTATGTGAGGTTAGTTGCATAGCAACCAGCTCTTACATATCATAATGTCTGCACATTCGTGTGTGTGTTTTTTTTTTTGTATGCCTGCGAGCAGTCGCCTTAGAGATTAATGTGTGCTCTTCAGTATGTTCACTTCATTCTTTAACCCAGGAGATTTTTCATCTGCGCTGGTTTTAAGATGTAGGTTTTTTTGTTTTATTTATTTTCCCAAAGCGGTGTAAAACTACACGTTTAACGGTTGCTGGATGGTCTGATCACTCAGTATAATTGGCTGGTCATAAGATACTTTTAATGGATGGTAAAAAACAAAGGATGTGGACCGTGCATTCAGAGTTCCTGGGGGTCTTTGTCTTAAATTGAGTTTAATTTATGTTTAAGGTGATGAAATTTGGGTGAAGTCATTTTAATATTAAATATTCATTTTAATATACCAAATTTGGGGCCAGAAAAACAGTAATTGCAAATACAGTCAACTATGATTTATTAAACTTCAAAAAACTGTGATTTAATTTGATAAATGTAAGTGCTACATGTTTCAAACTCAGGCTTGCGGTTTCAATGTAGTTTGCAATCAATGAATTCCATTAGCTTAATGTTAAGGAGGGACAGTGGCTTTAAAATGCTGCTTATTGCATACATCCTCTGCAACATTTAAATGACATTTAGATTTCAGACGAAAGAACTGTAATCAAAAATAAATTGTATTATGCATAATATATTTGGCGATGAGTCACATGCTTAAAAGCTGTTTGTTGATTCTCATGTGTAGCGGACAGAAATTTGAACATGCACTGATTGTCATGACAACGGCTGAGTTTCAGGTGGCTCTGATACATGCCCTGCATATTTCAGTGCAATGTTCTGTCCACATCAGCAGAGGAAAACAGATGTTCCAACTATTAATAGAGTAGAATTTTAGAATAATTCAGTTCTGATAAAGTTTCCTAATTTCCATTCACAGTGCAGCCCTTCAGCAGGAAACATAACCTTTCATTCTACAAAACAATCATGGGGACTAGGGCTGTGCAATATAAACAAAATAATCATATTGCGATTTTATTTTATTTTTTTATTATTATTTTTTTTTTACTCATATTGCGATTTTATTTGCGATTTTTGGCTGTTTTTGCTTTTTCAAACAAGCTTCATACATACATTCTAAATGTATTCAGTGCATTAGAAGTGCACAACAAAACATTTTACAATGAATGAAATAACATTTACTGACATTCTGCGCATGCATCATATCAGTGCACATATGATAGGTAATCGCGTCGGTAATTTCTTTGTGCCGTGTCTGAATAAAAAATTCTGAATAAAAATCTAATTTTTTTTTCTTTTCTTTTTTTGCGATTAATTGCATGGCCCTAATGGGGACTTATGGATTATTCATAATATTTCTATAATTTTTCACACATCAGCATTCAAAGTGATTTTTTCTAATGTTTAAAATCAAGAAAGCTTCTGTTGATATATAACTTGATCTGAAACTAAAATCAATGTGTTAGACTAGTTTGATCCATCTTTACTTCTAAAGCATGATGTGACCTTTTATTTTTGAGCAACCTATGAAAAGTATGGATTTCAATGCATGGATTTGAATAGAATGAGAGAGATATATGAGCCAAAATGTATTTGTAAAGTCACTTTAAATAAATATGTTTAGGCTATAATACATTTTGTTTATCATGAAATTGCTAAAATTGTTTTCTGTTTTTTTTTTAATTATTTTTTTTATTTTTTTTATTTCTGTATACAATTAAAGTAAAATTTTTATTTGTTGACCAAAAATGTTACTAGGTGTTTGCAAATGTTTTATTTTCTAGTAGTTTATAGTATGCCTGAATGTTATATAAAAATGTAATGTAACGTATCTGTGTTTTTTCACTCAGCAATCCAATTTTGACCCATTGTGACTTTTGTAGTCAGATGCGGCTTATGTTCCGGGAGAATACAGTACATTTATTCACCAGGGGTTTGCTTGTGCTACACAGCACTCTCAAGGACTCCGATGGCCGCATTCCAGCACTTGTTTAGCAACAAGGAATTTTGCAGCCTCCTTATTTTCCATTTTCAGGCATTTCCATGTCTTACATAAACCGGTCCTGGACGTGCCTGGCCCAGACTAACTGCTTTTCCAGACCCTAATCTAGTTGTGCAGGGTTCAACAACCAGGCAGGCAGCTCTCATCTCCCCGAGCGTCTGACTGAACGCAGTTATATAACACCCCTGCTGCCTGCATGATTTTGGAGTCAGTACAAGCCTCATCCCTTATGCATGGCCAGGCAGACCAGAGCTGACCCTCTAACTGTTCCCATTAAAAACATTCCCTCTCTCTCTCTGTCTGTGTTGTCTGTGAGCTCTGCATACTGAGTTAACCCTCTGTTCTCCCTGCTCTGCTGTGTACAGCTGGCACCGAATCCATAATCAGATTAAACGTGGAGCCTGGCCTCCGATCGGTTCTGTAGGCCATGGCAGAGGCACGTGTGGTGGCTTCCTCCATCTGGATACGAGACGGGGGAGGTGTCATCTGTGTTCAGCGTTTCCAGACCCTTCCTGCTTTTGTTCTGCATGTTATCTCGGGTTAACCCATCCTGCATTTATAGACTGTGCATGGGAATTTTAATGAATGTATTGCTTTAGTTTGTCGCCATGTGCGTTCTGATCGGTCTATATAGTGTGAGCTCTTCCTCACGCTTCTCTTATAAACAGCAAATCATTCATTTTGCAGAGATAAGTAAGCTGGGTAAACCTGATGCCAGGTCAAATCTAAGTCCACGTCAGATTTTCCCTGCGGATATCCTTGTGCTTTCAGCTTTACACTGCCGCTTTTCATCTGTAGTTAAACAGATGGGGTGGAACGTAGAAAAGCTCTGGCATCTCGCAGGATTTGTTGCACCACAGAGATAGTGAAATCATGTGTTTGTCAGCTTAAAACTATTCACTTCCTTGAATTTAAATGAAAGAAATAGTTACTTATGATCATGTCATCCTATATTATCATGGCCCTCGTGACCAGATCGTTTCGTCTTAAATCTCATTTGTGCTTGCATATTTATTCAGACTTGCTGCATGTTGTTCAGCAGGGTTTTCTATTCATCAGACTTGGTATTTTATTTGCAATGTTTTAGAAATATGATAGAGATGATTAACTGACTGAAATTGCTTCAGGAGACATGGTATATTGAGTATGTGCAACATTTGAAAGGGGCTTTTTTTGTTATTTTTGGAGCTTGACAGTGCCAGCCATATTTACTTGCATTGTAAAGATTTTTTTTTTGGCGTGGAGGTGTCCATGCACACATGACCACAGAGCAAGAAATGGAATTTATGGAGACAAACCAGAAAAGCCTGCTACACACATGCATACACACACACACAACATTAGGATGACATGAGGAGTTTTGTAGTACTAGCCTTAGCAAGTGGCTTCCTTTTCCGTTCAGGTTGGTAATCAATCTCGCTGTTACAGAGGCGGCTTCCACCCTGCTTGAGGGGCAGAACTGTACCATCTGTACTTATTTACTATTTTTATAAAAATGAAGATAATAAAATCTGACTTTATAATCTATTTCTAACTCTAAAAGCTCAGCTGACATTTTTGAAACATTTTAGTTTTAAACTATTTCAAACTTTTCCAGACTTGAATGATAAGTCTAGTGTAAGAATAAGTAATAACACACTAGTGTAAAGTTAGCATAACAGATGTTTAAATTGAAAACTATTTGAACTTTATTAAAACTAATTTGCACTGGTTCATTGTGTTGAATGTATATTTTTTCCATGCAGTGGCTCAGGAGATAAGGTTTGTATAAATGTCAACAAGCTGAAAAAAAAGTTTTTTGAGATAATGTAAAATTGGTATTGAAAAAGGTATTGTTACCCAGCCCCAGCCGTAATTACTGAAGTGCTGTTTGAGGCAGTGGTGTATGCCAGCCTACAGGTCACTGCCTGAATAACCAGCATAAGAAGTAACTCTGCCTCTCACACACACACACTTATTTTGGCCCTATGCCCCACGTCAATTTTTAATGAGAGTGAATTTTTTATCTAGCCAGCAGCGAAGGCTCAACTAGGAGGGTGGGTTCAGCAGAAACACAATATGAAGTTAATGTTTCATTCTAAGACGGAGAGGGCGAATGAGGGTAGCCGTCCTCCATGATCCCTGCTGTGAAGGGGATTGCGGGAGGGAGGGGTCAGCAGGATGGGGGCAGGGGAGAGCAGAAGCCGTGGGTCACGTGTGTCGCTACAGGAATGAAGGCTGGACTTTACATGCCTGTACACACAGTCTCAAAATGTATTATGTCGGCGACTTACCATTTTTGTGCATCACAGAACGTTTTGCGTGTTTATATTGGTCATGTTGGAGGTGAAGAGAACACTTTTTTAAATTGAAATTACATGCATTGATAGGCTATATCACACAGAATTGGATATGTGACTTTTAATATGTTTACGCTGTAAGTTATACAACTGAATACCAAAAATATGTTTGTAGATTCTTCAAAATAGTATTGGTGCAGCTTTAACTGGTAGCTAAAAAGATGTGTCTTGTTAAAGAAAGGTGTACAATTCATTTTCAAATGGTCAGACTCGTGATTAGGATTATAAAAGATAAAAAATTGAATATAAGGATGGAGTCTTTGTCTTGGGACCAGTAAAAGGATGTTTACACCAAGGATGAACTGTAACTGTAAAACATTTTCTTTATAGGACTGCAAAAGTGACAGACCACAAAACTGCAGCATGTGCTTATTAAAAACAGTACCAAACTACTTGGGGACTTATTTGTGTTCATTCATCGGTCATTGGGTTACTCTACGGACAGCATCCCTTGTGTGATAATTATTGTTGATAAGGGCTGATGGATTAGGATGTTGCTTCAAGCAATGCTTTAACATTGGCTTTTTTATTTAGATTTTCCTGCACATAACAGGGGGGTCCAGATGTGAAATCTGTCCTGACAGGTCTGTTCTTCTCTCCTTCCCCTCCAAACACACTCATTAGAGCCTTGCAACCTCAGTCATGGTGAGAAAACCACAAGAGGCAGAGTCAGTGAATCATTTCTGGTATGAATCCACATTATGAAACCCGCTCCTGTTACTGCACGTTGTTTAGCACAAGGGTTGTGCAATGTGCTCTCGGCTGACTCACTCACGCTGATGATTCCCACAGCTCTCAACACCAGATCTGTGCGTTTCAAATCATTAGCTGGGCGCTTTCTGTGCACACTTTAAAAGTGTTGTGCGCAGCATCTTATTAGTCAACAGATGGACGTTGTCCAGCGCAGGAACTGTTTTTCCAGTTTGGAAACCAGGTTCAAAAATAGTGCCAAACCCCCAGTGCGGCTTGTTTTTTGGAAACCAGTTCTCCAGCCTATCACGCTACGCCCGCCTTACACACACACGCGGTGAAAGAAGAGACTTTGACAGGCCAGAAACATGCTGTTGTTACGACACGCTGCATATGTTGAAAACATCCAGCAGCTCAAACACATGTTCTCCCTCTTGTCTCGGTGTCTCACAAACACATAAACGTCCTGCTCACCAGCTCCGCTTTGAATCACACGGCTGTGGGTTGTTTCACAACAGCGGGACTGAGACGTGGTTTTAACACCGTGACTGTGAGAGAGGTTGGACATTCAGTGGATATGCAGTGACCACGTCTGTCCATGAAATCAAACCAAAATTAGGTCATTTAAGGACACTGAGTTTTTATAGCTGTGAAATTAAAAGTTATTAAATTGTTTTCTGGTACACTAAGTTTGAGTTATGCTTTTATTAAATGTTTTGTCAGCTGAACCCTTTATATGTCAAATATTAATTAAGTTACCCTGAGTTGAATGACCAAATGGTCAAATCAAATACAAGTTAATAACTAAAAATGTAAACGTTTTTTAGGAAGTGTTTTATTTAGAATTTTTTTTTGTTTTTGTAGCTAGACTTTAAAGTGGACTCAATCGTATTACTTTTACACCGGAGTTTAAGAAAGTTAAATTGAATAATAATTCTAATTTTATTTTGTTTTTTAAATGTGATTATATAAATATAAACCCAGCCCATTTTGCACATTAAATTCTCAGCGCATGGAAATATTACATTCGCTGCATTTACTCTGAACAGTGGCTGGAAACACAGTAAATGAACACAGTACTGCGCTTCACTATAAAACATGCAGTGCATGAGGGTATGCAGTTATTTAATTCAATCACAGCCTTTGATTTCATAATCACACTAAGCTACACTATATATCTCAATTGTCTCACCGCCCTATTTTAATATAGTTAGTTATTTAGGTTTTTATCAACTCACAAACCCCCAGCAGTTACCTTGTAATGTCTTGTTTGGGACACTCTGCACTACGCTAATATAAACACACATCCTGATAAACACTGGTAACTGTGTCTTAAGTAATTGTGAACAGAAATTTCACGGCTATCTATCTATCTGGTATTGCAACCATGTATTTTTCTTAGAAATGTTCTTAAAATGTAGATACACAATGTGTTAGACTTCCTTTCATTTTGTTTAGATTTTGCACTGAAGTCACTTGTATAATAGTACATCACGCAGCTTCTCTGGGAAATGTTGGTTGTGCCTTACAATGTCAGCAGCAAGCAACATCAAAGTTGAAATTGTATGGCAACGATTCTGACGCTTCACTCATTAGAGGTTAATAGAGGTAGTGGATAACTCTGATGTGAATCATGTGAAGGTCCTTCTTGTTCCATATTGATGCTGTTTCCTCAACGGTTGTATGCTTGTATGTCTTTTATACCATTAGGTTAACATTAAGGATTAAGGACGAGTGTTCAATATGTGACCTCTTTTCTTTCCTCTTCATGCAGGTGTACGTTGAGTTCGACGACCTCGAGTGGGATAAGCGGGAGTGGGTCAAGGTGTACGAAGACTTCCAGGTCTTTCTGCTGGAACATCAGTTGGTTTGGGCCAAAAGGAAGGAGGGTGCCCAGCTGCAGGGAACAAAAGCCAAGCAGATCCAGTGGCCAGCTCTGGTGAGTCACTCCTCCCAAGATCTCTGAGTCTGAGATGTGGTGTGCGTTGAGCTGCAGCTGTGGAGTATTTAGAATGGAACAATAGCTCTGCGGAGGCAATACGACGGGATCCTTTATGCTGCTGGGATGATTTGGGGTTTGGATGTCTCTCAGATCAATGGCTCATGTCTGACAATAAGATCATTATTTGTTTAGAAGGCTTGCTGAAAAGATGGAAAATAACAGAGGGTTTGACGTCCTTTAAAAGAGACGGAAAGGCAGCGAGCAAGAGATTGTAAATGTTTCACGACTCTGACTGTTTTGATTATGTAACGTGAGCAGCAGCACTGCGCCATCTGGGCCAGGGGCACACGATAAAAGAGTTCAAAGAGAAATCCTAGTATGGCATACGGGACGGTTGTCATAGCGCCCACACATGCACAGGCCGACGACCCAGCATGTGTCATGGTGCACTTATCCACGCTGAGAACTCATGAGCGGCCCCTAAGCCCCTTGCTGAGCAACCTGGAAGTTTTTCATATGCGTGACATTTGCTAGGCTTGTGTGAATAATTGTTTTGTTACTTTTTCCCCACTCTATTGTATTTTAACTAGCATCTATTCTATTCGTACTGCTTTTAAAATGAATTTTGCTTTGATTAAGCCAAAGTACAAGAGGTTGTCTTGTATTGTGAGTTTAGTCTAAGGTAAATGGCATTAGTAGGCATGACAGCCAGCAGCACAACTATATTTGCAATACAGTTTAAGTGGCATTTTCATAGTAGCAATATATTTATATACATTTTATATAGATATTTATTGTTTTTTAAATGTGTGTTTAATAGTAGACCTTTACACATTTTTTTTCAGAAATTATTCAGATAAGCTGATTTAGTGTTCTCTTACTATCAGTTTAGAAAATTGTTATTTTTTAAAAGTGCTTATATATTTATATAGAAACAAGATTTGCACTTTAAATAAATACTGTTCCAACTTTCCATTTATAAGAATTTTGACAAAAAATATAAAAAAAATGGGATGAAAAGAAAGTCACGTCAACTTATGTTTTTACACTACACATCAAAATATATTACAACTTTATTTGTACAACTAAGTTGATTGTTCAAAAAATATATAATGAAGTTAATGTTTTTAAGTTGAAGTAGGTGGGAAGTTTTAGTGTGTCACTGATTGCAAAAAAAGTTAAGCAGCAAAAACATTGATAATAAGAAACATTATTAAAATTAATCACCAGTAGTAATTGAGCAGCATATTAGAAGGATTTCTGAAGGATCATGTGACACTGAAGACTGGAGTAAAGATGTTCAAAATTTAGCTTTGCCATCATAGAAGTAAACTAAATGGTAAAATAAATATAAATATATTAAAAATGGTTATTTAAATGTTGTAAATAACTAAATATATTGTATTTTCAATCAAATAAATTAATTTTTTTTTCAAATTTAGAACGTATTAATAATTTCAAATTTTGATCAGTACACAGTGTCTTGGTAAACGAGGTCATAGCTCTTACCATGTTGTTTAGTTTATTATTACTTATCTGCATTCAGGAGAGTAATTATCTGTTGTCTTTGGATGGGATAGTCAAAATCTGTGATTTTACCCAGTGAGAGATAATGATGTGGTCAATAGACTGCAGTCAGGTCTGCTGATGATGCCTGATGTTCAGAGAAAACATGCACTATTATTGTGAATTAGAATTGTCCACGCTTTCTGGGTTGCTTTTTTAAAAAAGGAACAATTTTTTATCGATACTTCCTCCGTTCTTTACCCTTTACACTCTTCTGACTCTGATTGGGTTTTTACAGTTGTCAAACAACTTAATAGCAACCTAATTACTTTACTCAACGCCTGACCAAACAGCAGTTTACCCACAAGCCTCGCGTGATTGTGCTGTTCTCTAGTCTTCTTTGAAAGCTGTTATTTTGCCGTCGTCTTTCCCTCTTTTAAGTTTCCTGTGTCCCTCGCTCGCACACAATTGCTTTCACAGCTCCATTATTTATGGCTGCCATTGGAGGAGAGTTTACTGCCACCAGATCCCCTTACTCAGCACTGCTTCTCTCTCTCTCTCTGTGTTTTGGCCTTTCTCTGTAGGTCTGTTGATATATGTGCCCCAACCTGAGCTAGCTGATTGTTTTCTCCTGTGCTCAGATCGAAGCACTGGATCTTCTGGCTGAATGAGACCCGAGAATGTTTTTTTCAGTCTTTCCGGCCCTTCTTTGGATTGTGTAGTTATTCCCAGTTGAATTCAACACCAAACATGCAGCGTATTCTCATTAGCGTATAATTTGTGGTTCCTCAGCCAAAAAGATTTATAATCATCAATCAGGGTTCAACTGTAATTTTACGAAGCAATGAGATTACTTTTTGTATGAAGAAGTATTTACAAAAAACGGTTAATTTAAATTTTGTAATAATATTTACGGTTTATTACGGTTTATTACGGTTTTTTACGGTTTATTACGGTTTATTACGGTTTTTGCTGTGTTTTTTTGGTGAAATGAATACAGTCTTAGTGATTATAAAAGACTTTTATAAGGTTTACAGCATGCAAATTTTAAATGATAATTATTCCATGTTTCAAAACTCAGCGCTCGCTTTGTGTGCCTGTTGGTTTATAGTTTGTGATGAGTTCTCATTGCGACAGATGTGGTGCAGCTTGTTTGCAACTGTCAATCTTCCTGTGTAATTATCAGCGATGTCTGTGGATGTTCGTTCTTCCGCAACCACAGCCCCTCCTGCACATGGCCGTCATGCATTTACGACATCTTGTAAATCTCCTTTGTCCTGCGCTGTATTTCACGCATCCACGCTGATGTGGCCAACTCGCTGTTGGCTTAATTGTGTTTAGCCCTGCTTGACCTGTAGCCTTGAGGGTGATCTTTACTGCTGATAAACGCTAAGACCCCGGCCCGACTGTCTTGTTTAGTGAAAGCAGTTTGCATTCATTGCATACGAAGGGATGAAGTCACTGGAACGAACAATGCTGTGGATTATAATCTTCAAACCCATTATTTTCATCATCCCACATGAGTGACTTTAATAAACGGTTTGGCTACAATGTTTTGGCTTGATTATTATGATGTGAAAAGAGTGTGTAAGATGCCTTTTACACCACAGACGCAAAAGGAAAACCCTTCTCTTCATTTTCTGCTGTTGGACATTAAAACGGAGTAATATGAGTCCTCCAGATAATCTTAACTGTAAACTCTGATTATAGCACAAAGGTTTGGTAGCTCAGACAGTAAAAGGAACACACATGTTGTTATTTTTAGTCTTTCTGCTTCTTGCCGAGCAGCTGTTGTGTTGATAACACATAGGGATTGGTTTAGTATTATATGTGGCACTGCAACAGAGCAGCAAACACCCACAGAACATGCACCATGTGCTCACTATAGTCTTTACCGCTTTTTTTCCCTATAAAGTTTGTTTTGAGAATTTTTGCATTGTGCTACTTTTAATATTTCACTTTTTTGTTTTGAACTCTCTTCAAGTTTTCTGCATGTGAATTGATTCAAATGTGATTTTAACCAAATTTAACCAATCCAGAATCAGCGCAAAAATGTTTTTTTTTCTTCTGAATTTTGTAAAATAAGGAATTTACTTATAAAATGTTCATTTTTATTTTACGTTGAAGTTTGTGTTTTAGAGATAATTATAATCTCTAAAAATGTATTTATTATTATTATTATAACCTGTTAAGAAAAAACTAAGCAAAAGTTCCTTTCACTGAAGGTCTGAGAAAATCCTTTGGGCCAGACACGGCTAGAAATTAATTTCTCCGACTGAAACCACAATGTTCTCCGTTTGTCTAGTTCCTGTCTGTATTCATGTTGTGCTATTGGTTAAAGATGCTTCACGTCTTGTGACCTTTGCTTCTGGTTGCTTTTTGACTCGCTATAAAAATAAGCCTGAGGGGAAAATACTCTCTCTCTTGCTCTAGTATCATATGTCTGTCTGTCTGTGTCATATGACGTTTTCAGGACACCGAGTTTGCCAGCCTTGTCAGATTGTATGTTGGCAATGCAGAGGGCAAAGTGTCACCCATGTGTCTTTTGTGCAGAGACTGTGTGAAAGAGGAAGTATGTACTCGTGGTACATTGAGACGGTGCAGTACACAGATGATCTTTCACTGCCAGCAGCACAGCTGGCTGCTTAATGGCAGCAATCATAAACAGCAGCGTATACAGGGATAGCCTGGGGCGGCTCTATCCTGCCTTCGCTGAAAGGACTGTCTCTGTGAGTAATGAAGCCCGGCTGATGGGTGGGTGTGGGACATGACTTCACCAAAACCCCCCTCTGCACATTTGGCTTTGATTTGCGTCGGTGCTCTCTTGTGATTCTGGTTTCGTAGTCGGAAAATAAGTCTGTCGGCCTATACGCTGTAGAACAAAAAGTCGTTAGATTTGCGCTGTCCTTTCTATTTACTTTCTTCACACTGCTGTCGTAATTGCCCGCAGTGTTATCGGTTATATACTGGGTTCCCACGCTCATTGAAAAGAAGTGCTAATTGCAACAGACTGAAGAAACCACGATGCTTGTGCATGTATACCTGCCTTGTGTGTCAGTGATGTGGAACAAAAATTCAGTCACTCTTGAATTGTGTCATTTTTGGATATGTATGAATGTAAGTGTATTTAGCACTCTTAAACAGGACCGACAACCATATTCTGCTGCCGAACACCTGAAAGGTTACTGTAGAGCATGAGTAAGTGTAATTTCTGTGTGGTTAAAATCAATCATTTGTATTGATGTATGAAATTAATTTCATTAAAAAGCTCTCTGATATGTACAATACTGTTAAAAAAGGTTTTAATTTGATGTTTGAAGTCATTTATTAAATAAGTCTCCCACTAACAATGCATTTATTTAATATTAATTATTACTTATTTACTTGAAAATACAGGAATAATTGTAATATTGTGAAATATTATTACTGTAAAATATAATATATAACTTGATATATA
>JAUCNO010001034.1:2352038-2373276 GCA_032353835.1 Enteromius viviparus
GGAGATACTTTACGCTTGACACGCCAACACTTTCGACAGCTGTTTGCAATGTCTGCAAAGGAAATGTTTCGAGGGGTTATATATATATAACAATAATAACGTAAACAAAGTGTTTAATTATTATAAACAATTGTAATGATTATTGTGAAAGCAAGTATATTTTTATCAGACTGAGCAAAAAGGATACAGTTCTCCTGTGAAACATACATGTTAAAGACTAAACTAAATCTAGTGAACGCGCAAAAATTGCTTGAAGACAGTTTATTTTACTAAATTTTACTAATTTTACTTTATTTAACAAATTTTTACTAAAATAAAAATGAAATATTCAGCTTTCTGTGGGCAATTCATTCTTCAAGAACGAGTTTGAATTCCTGCTCACTTGAACTTCTGAAGTGTTGGTGTTTGAAGATGGGGACAGAATGCACTTATGACGACTGATTGATAAAGCCTTCTTTCTAAACACTGGCCACAAATTGTTTAAATGGAAAGAGTTTAAAAGGAGAGGTCTTGACAGGAAGTGCTCCTTCAAAGAGAAAGCGAGTACAGTAAGAGATGAATATTAACAGATGTATATTAGATTGATAGGCATGTAAACACACACACAAAATGATTGGTTACAGTTATACAGAAATATAGATCAGGGTGTGAGGCAGATCGCGTCTTATCATACTGTGTGTTTGTGCAAATTTTATTTCAGGGCACACGTCCCCTCTGCAGTGAGGGTTGGTTGCTATGGCAACACTGCACTACTGAGGAGACGTATAGATCCTCAGCTTGCATCAATCTGTATGTAAACACATGTTTTTGAGGTCAGTGTTTAGTAAACACAAAATGAGCATCTGTCTATCACCATGAATGGACAATTGATTTGATGATTTGATACTGGTCTCTGGTTTGTGGGCTATTAACCAATCAGGACAGGTCTGATTCTTTTCTGATTGTTTAAAGTCATTTTTTCTTTCTTCTTTTTCTTGTGAAAATACTTTCTCCTTTCAAACTTACTTGTAGAGGCAGATATAACAGCACCAAGTGGCAACACTGTAGATCTGTCAAAACATGGCCGTGTTTGTGTGAGAATCCACCTGATCCGGGAACACTGACTCAAACAATAATGTTAGTTTGGGGAGGGACTTTCTGTTTGTTTTACCAGTGGCAGGCAACCAGTGTTCAGGAAACACAAAACACTCCATAGAAATTATTCTTTTTTAGTTTGAGTAAAATGTGCTTATTAAGTGGTAAAATTATTAAATATTATTCTTATCTGGACTGATAATTACTGTAAGTTATTTAGCAAATTACAACCATTGTATTTTTACTTTACAGTTTGAAGGATGAACGTTTATTTTGTTTACTAAAATAATAAAAAATGGTAACATTATACATATATTTACTGTCCCTTTTGATTGCTGAAAATATATATATATTTATTGATTGATTTATTATTTAATTACTGATTCCAGACTTTTCAAGAAAAGGGTACAGAAGTGAGGTATTATGTGTACTTTAGGTATTAATGTGCAATAACAAAGTGCTAACATATTCCTTTACAGTGTGTATTTAGCCTAATATTACCACCTTTATGGGTGAATAAAGCACAAAGAAGTACCTTTTGGCTTTTGTAACTTAGATACCTTCTATAGTATCAACTTTGTACCTTTTTCTAAAAATGTTGGACAGAATTGCAGTTAAATTCACAGCATGCACTTTATCATTTAAAGATATGGAAAATTTTAATATAACACTTACCCCCAGTTTCACAGACAAGGCTTAAGCTAGTCCCAGACTAAACTGCATGTTTGCAGTCAGTGACAAGCTATGCGTTGAGTTTCGCGGGTGATTCAATGGCGCAGCTTCTCACTGATCTACGGCTCTGTTTATAAGCTGGCGTTCCTTTTGAAAACAGCTGATGGAGATTTACCGCTAATCAAAGAACAGGCTTTACTGATGAGATGCACATAATATATCGTTCGATATATACCGCCCAGCCCTGAAAAATTGAAAAAGTGTAAAGTTAATTAAGAACATTTGATTTGATATGTTGTATCTAATGCTTTGAAATTCACATCTGTATCCAAATGCGTTCTTGAGTCATTGTGACTCAGCAATAATGTTTTACCTTAAAGCTGCTTTGCACTGAACAAGCTTTTCTGCTAATATACTGTAGCAGCAACAGTTGCCAGGATAGGATTGGTCAGTAATGTTTAAGGCGGGGCTTGCCAAAGGATCGATTCAGTTTGTTGACATTACCTGTGCACAAATTACACACGTCAGATTTTGGCACTCATTTAACTTACAATGTCTTCAAAGATGTTTCTTTTTTGATAGTGTGATGTAGTATCTAGTCTCAAACTGCGAATAGATGAGGCTATTTCAAATTTCCACAGTGAATTACTGTCGGTGGCATTGATTTAATTAATGAGATGGGCGACTGGAAGGGCACGAGGGTAGGAATGTGTGTGTGTGTGTGTGTGGTGAGGGGGGCTGGCTGGTGCTGGTGGTGTAATGTTGCTGATGCGGGTAGAGAGTGCTGCAACCTCCCAGAGCACTGCGAGCAAGAGAGAGCGAGATAAAAGACAGGGGCAAACTAGTCCAGTCTAGTCCAGACGCACAGAGGTGCTGATTGGCAGAGCCAGGATCAGGGCAACACCGCAAGTGCTCATAATACCTGGGGAAATGCCCCCAAATCCCCCTTAAGCTGGGCTGCTGTACTCCAGCATGGCTGACTGGCTCCTAACAGTAGCGGCGGGTTGAGTTGTGCTGAATCTGACCGCCTGTGCCGGGGTATTTGTGCAGCGGAGGGGACAGGAGGGGGGTGAGTAAAAAGAGCTGATAAGCAGGATGACAATAAGACTCGAGCAGGACAGATTCCAGTCGGGGAGGCCTGCCACACGGAGGGGCCCACTGCTATTTCGGTCCACCAGATCATGATTACACTCAGCCAGGAGAGAGACCACTAGTGCCTACAAATATGGTAAGTGCCGTCCCATCAGAGAAAGTATGCGGAGCCGGTTGGAGCAGAGGGTGACAGCTGCGAATGGCTAATAGCGCTAACGTCCTGCATCCGTATTGATGATAAAGTGGATTTCTGCGGCACGTAGGGTACAGTAATGCTTCTGGAGCCCTCCAACTTCCTTTTTATATAGTCGTTGTATCTCAAAGTTAACAAGGACATGCGTTTTCAGCTTTAATGCACCTCTGGAGTGGCCGATTCCAAACTCTAGGTCATTGATTACCGGGACTGCGGGGACACTGAACACTGCAATGGAGGATGGGATAGATGTAGAATCAGTAAGTTCCACTTTGAAACAGTGTGAAAAGGCTGAAGCTGGTGGGTTTGATCTGGCTGAGTGCAGATGGTGTGGCATGTACCAGGCACGGTTGATGTGTAGTGGTGCATTGCTCGAAAGGGCTCCGGTTTCATCTGACAGTGCAACAGGAAGGCAGTGGGATACATTTCGAGTGCAAGCTTTTAATTTAGATTGATGCAAATCTGAAATTGTGAGCCCCACTGCTAGGGTCATTCAGTGCGGAGGCTGAATATTGCATGTGGTACAGTTTGTTGGATAGTGGATCGAATTGTGTGTCAGGTTCTGACTGACTAACCTGGTTCACTTTGGTAGTGGTTGACCAATACGGGTGTTTACATTACAGATGCAGACTAATATAAACTTAAAATATTGTTTTTTGGATCAAAACCAAAATGTATGATCATTATATTATACAAAATATTATTTGTATTCCAAGAAGCAGCAGGTGCAATAAAACCTAGTGCAATCTGTGATGCTAATTTTTCAGGTCACATTACTGTAAAATATACTTTCACAAAACTATGCTTCAGTATATATGAATATTAAAAATAAAATAAACAAAAAGTCATGCAGTGCAACCAAACTGCAGGTTTTAGTTGAGGTTGTAAAATGTCATGTGGTGCAATAATTATGGATTAAAATGCATGAAAGTACTGTATACTGTTTACCTTAAAGCACACTGAAAATAGTGTTTACGTTCACATAAAATACGTTATTACTTTTTACTTGTTGGTTACACCACATGACATCTTAGAGGCATTAAATAAACGTATGAATGAACCATATGAAATCAAGAGGAATACAAAAAGTTAATTTAAACATTTATTTTTTATTTTTTTAGGCCTAAATGGTTACTTAATAGTTACACCACGACATCTTAGAATCATTTACTTTTAACCCTATGAATTCAACAGGAATACAATAATTTAATTTTTAAACACTTTTAATTCGTTTTTAAAGATGCCCCATCACGGCATCTTTTGTGTGTCATTCACCCTTATGCCAGTAATCTCAAAATAACCCAACATTAGTCTGTCACTACTCTGTGGCTCTCATGTGTTTTCCCAGTTGTCAGTTGTTTTTCTGTTTTGTTGTTCTGCAGTTGTCAGCATGAACTAACTTTGTAGGCTGTTCTCCCACGGTTTGGCCTGTATGAGGATTTCCTCAAAGCACTTACAGTTAGGATTTACCCAAGATCATGTAACATGGAATCACATCTTAGCATTGCATATGCGTACAATAATGTTCTCAACAGCTGCTTAATGCCTCAAACATTGTCGGAGAGGAATACTGGCTTCATTATACAATCATCTACGGTATACTGCTTGTCTACCCAGTCGCTGGTTCAATTGATTTAGTGTGTTTTATTGTTTTGTTTTTTTTCCAGTAAGAATGGATTTGAGATAGTCACAACCATTAGGGAAACATCAAGATACTCTTGACCTTCAGCCTCTGTGTCCCGGTCAAATAACAAGACAGAATTAGATATTACATCACACTAAAAATGCATTCTTGCTATTAAGCTTCAGTTTCACGTGATCCTTCAGAAGCCATTATAATATGGAGTATCATATACAGGGTTCGCAAAATCGCTAGCCCGACGTCCCGGGGCTATTGTGTCTTCCAGTTGGGCTACCAAAGTCCATCTCAGCCCTGCCCGTCGAGCGATCACATAGAGAGGAAAAATATATTTCAATGCTTTTGCATTCTTTACCTAACTGTCAGTTAGGTTAAGTATTGAAATTGCATTTGAATTTACGCTTGTTTTTTTTACTTTCACTTTGCAGTCATGTGAACTGTGTATGAGCGGTTTCATCGGGCGCATGCACGTGGACCGAATTTAACTAGTCTGTTGGGCAGGGTAAAATTAAGTGGCACATGGATTTACGAAGGTATTTTAGTTCTGCTTAGCTTTTAAATAAGACAGGTCAGGGTGAAGAAGGGACGGACAAAGAAAAGCAGACTAGCACAAATCTCTTTTTTTCCGGGCTACCCGAAGGGCTACCAAAGATTTTGAGATTTTGCAAGCCCTGATATAAATAAGAATAAATCACTTTTTAAAAAGAAGATGGTCTGATTCTGTTTGGGTGGTGAGATGCGAACACCTACACCTTTATTTTCATTCTCCATGCCTGATGAGAATGTGCTAACGCTTTATCATCAGAAAGCGTGACACAGGACGCCGTTTCATTCTGCAGTCCTGCTCTATCTGCACTCCGCACTGAAGAGCGTCAGGAATGAGGACAGATACATCACACACTCAGCTCTCTTCATGCATGCGCTGTTATCCGAGTACGCTGTGATAGTGTGTGTGTGCACTGTCAATTGACAGCTTTTCTCTGTGGTTTAAAACACTGCACTCACTCGTTTCCCTGCAGTCAATTCCCATTATAAAGACAAACAACAACGTGTGTGTGTTTGAAACAATCAGTGTATGTGCTGTTTTGTTGCTGCAAAGGGAACATTCCTGACTGGATAACGGCATAATCTCCAGTAATTTTGTTACATGTTTTGCTTGTCATATGGATTAAGTGGGCAGCTCCATACAGATCATGGCTTGTACTTGTCTTACTAATTTACAAGGAACAAGATGTTCTATATGCTGTAGATGTTCTATATACATTTAGTATAATGACAAGTTCTCAAGGTTGCATTGCTTACGTGCAAACTACATTTTTACATTTTCTGAAGACAATGTGATTCCTGCTAGTGTGTCCTGCAGGGCATTCTGGTTGCACAGAGGTCAAAAACAGAAGATTCCTCAAAAGATCACGCATTGTTTTCTATAAATTCATTATTATATGATATATGTGGTTAACATTTTTGAATTACATAATTTTAATAATTACAATTAATTAAAAACTATTTTTTTTTTATTTTTAAGGCATAAAATAAATTGTTGTTGTGGTGATAAATCATACAATTTTATTTTGTTATGTTATTATTATTTTTTTTTTACAATTTAAGCGTTAATATATATATATATATATATATATATATATATAGTATCTATAATTTAATTATTAATTATTAAATTACATTAATAATAAATCAAATTAGTTAGATTCAATTATTGCAAACTTTAGTTAGATAAAATAAAAATTACATTAGATTAAATTTTTAAACATTTATTATTAATAACAATTAAATTATTATCATTTCATTTTTTAACATCGATATTAGATCATACATTATTACAACATAGACTTTTATTATGGATTTAATAATACATTTCTCAGTTTTAAATGTCCTTAGAGTGGGCATGAAATTAAAATTCTATTTATCTATTTTCTAAAATGATTATATTTGTAATTATCAATAATGTAAGCATTGACATTTTAATTATTAATAATTACATTATAATTTAATTACAGTAGGATCAGTATCAGACATTGCCGCAACATACTTTTTTGTTGTTGTTGTTGCAGATTTAGTAATACTCATGTTCCGATGCTTCATTTGATGTTGCTTTGATACGTTGAAATGTATAATGTTTTATTTTTTTTTTATAGATTAAAGTTGTAATGTACTGTATAACTGCACGAAAAGTATTTATCATCCATTTTTTACTTTAATACAAACATGTATTTTAGATCTTGATAGTAATATGACAACAATCACATATCTCACGCATAGAAAGCATGGTCATAATGTTTGGGAATATTCACACAGAATTTAAACACAAACTGTAAACACAGTTTAAATTACTTTAAAGTTCACCTGTGGCCTGTTCCATAAAACAAGCTTACCAAATAAGCCAGGCTAATTTCAGTTAGTCTGACTTAATTTGTAACAAATCTACTGACAATAAGCCTGACTAACCAAAATAAGCCTGGCTTGTACTCTAATCTTGTTTTATGGAACAGCCCCCTGATCTATTTTCCCAAATTATGTTATTGATTTGATTGTGAATGATCTGCAATTTTGCATATGCGTATGTTTCATTTGAACTTTTTGTTTACCTTGCAATTCATAATCAAATTTGGTTTTCCCTCAAAAGTAATAGCACTGCTTGACCAGCCAGTTAAAATATCAAAAAACAAACCAACAGGACCATCACTAGCAAATTAGCATCAGAGATCTGTTTGAGCCCTTCTAACTGGCTGTAACTGGCCTCAGTGTAGGAGTGTGTTAGCATGTGTGTTCCTGCAATGCTTGTGTTTTGCTTCTGCTAATGCTGGCTGATGATCAGCCCTGATAAAGCCCGTATCCATTCAGTGCTGGGCTGCAGGACGGGACATCGCCTCGCTCTGATGATCTGAGCTGTCTTTCAACCACAGCGGCAGGACAGAGCTTGCTTCATTGTGTGTCGGCCTCTCAAGTTTATTTAATCTTTTGGTCCTTTAGAAATGAATGTGGCTTCTTTGTATGCATCGATCAAGTTCCATGTTCTTTCTAAGAAAAATCTTGTTTTCTAAATCTATACATGAGCCTGTGATAGCCATTCCTTGCCAGGATATTGAACTAATCATTGTGTATTGAGTTTTACTTATACTCTACGGAATGCTTCATGACACCCACAGCTAAATCAATGAGCCGTGGCCGAGCTGGTGTCGGATTAAACAGTTATGTCTACAGTAGCTAAAGCTGGAATCTTTAGGACTTTTGACAATCATTTTATAGCATACAATACTGTGTTTTATCTGTATATACAACCATGAACAAAAACAATGAACATCAGTATTTTTTAGTTGTATTTGCTGTATTTCATTGTTTAGCTAAAGAACACAAATAAAAATAAAAGAAATAATAAAATAAATTAAAATACAAAAAGAAATTGAATCTAATTGTGACATGTTACCAACATTTTAAATCACAAAAATGTCACATGCCAAACACATTTCAGAGTAAGGATGCAAATGAAGTCAGTTATGAAATATTAAAAGACAACTGTAATTTCAGTTTAATGACTAAATAAATAAACAAACAAAACAAAACAAAAAAAACGTATTGCAATGTTATGATGCTGCTTCATTTTTTATTGCCTACTTGGTGTTTACAAATATATCAATTTATATTGAAAAAAAAAAGAAAAAGAATTTTATTGAGGCCTTTACAGAACACACTCATACAGAGAGAGAGAGAGAGAGAGAGAGAGAGAGGGAGGCAGACAGACAGAGAGAGATGTTCAAAGGAAACTCCCACACACTGCAGAGGTTGAGCCCACATTACACAGACAGAGGATGATATTTCTACATGCTAGAGTATCCAGACAGAAGCCTGGGACATGAAAGAATGAAAGTTTATGAAATGATTACTGATTAACCCGAGTGAAATATTTACAACCATAGTTATAGTTTGTTTGGATGCATTTAAAAGATTTACACACTCATTTATTTAAAGGTGAATTTCAAACTGACTTATTGAAAGCTCCCCTTACCTGCTATTGGTTGAGGGAACTGATAGCCACGCCCACACTTCACACCATTGGTTAAGCCAGTGCTGCTGTGTTGCTATGATGTTCAAACAGACTTCTTTTTTATCAGAACTTTATTGATTATTCCATCAAAGACTTCATCCACATTAAATGTAGAAGAATCAAAACATGAATGATCAGAGTTTATCAACACCTCTAAAGCTTGTGCAGTTTTTAATTTATATTCCACACAATCTTTAGTGATCATGATACCTTACTTGTAAGTAAACAGCTTCTATTTGGTTTACTCAGATCTTCTTTTTCCCATGTTTTTGGATTTGGAAGTGCTAGACTCTTTCAGGAAATTCCAGCGCCCCCTACCATATAACATAGAAAACACAGATTTGCCAGAATGACTTGACAGTGGCAGAGAAGCGTTGTGTTATAATAGATAGAAAGTATCATCAGTGACAGGGAAATAGTTAATGAAAAACAACATTTGTGACCATTAAAACAGCATTGTTTGCCGTATTTAAACAAATACTATGATAAACATATGAAATATTATGAATACCGTGAATGCAGACATATTAAAAGCATACTATTTATTCCAAGTGTACTATATGTTTTGTAGTGTGCTCCTTTTTTAATTTGATTTTACTAAACTGTATGGAACCTGTTTGAAGTATTTAAGAGTATAAGGTTATCAAGATCTAGAATTTCAATATATATGTTTTGAAAATTGATCCCCAGTTTTGGTTACGTAAATCAAAGATGTTAAAGTTTGTCATGACTGGTGTGGGATAGGAGAGTGTGTGAAGGGCTTGTGATGCAGACAGCATGTGTTCATGTGTGTGTCAGGGTGTGTCAGGACTACAGCACTGCAGCAACAGCAGACACACCCTCTCTCTCTCTCTCTCTCTCTGACAGTGTGTGGATATCTAGACTCTGGCCCAGACCACTCCTTATTCTCAGATTTACAATTATTACATGCTTATTAATGTCATGTATCAGCGCTTTGTTGAATTGTGGGATTCGAGTATGTTCTGTTTTTATTTACTTTATTCTTGTCTTTAGAGTAAAGAATGTTTAAGCGTTGTATGCACCGAGACCTGTTAAAATAGAAATGCACAGACAGATGTAACAGTAAATCATGAGAAGTATGTCTGGCATTATACGAGGATGGACAGCTGTTAACATCTATTTCATTACAGCTGACACATAGTGACGGAACTAGCATGTGGCTAGATGACCACATACTAGAAGCTTCAATTTTCCTTTACATGTTTATAATTTAAAGCTGGATTTAAGTGGAAGGCGTTGATTTATTTATTTGTTTAATTATTTATTTATTTATTATGATATAGGGCTACCATGCACACGAAAAAAACAACATACTTTAATATTAGAATCATACAAAAACGCTCAAGAAATGTCTGGTCATGCATCAATCAAAAATAAAAGGAAAGAGATACGAATGTATTTATATATACAGTATATATGTATATATATATATATATATATATATATACATATATATATATAAATATATACATATGTAACTATAAGTAATTAGAAAATTATATATACAATATATATATATATAAAACTGCCCACTTTTTGTTTTTTTCAATGCAATGTAAAAAAAAAAACTTTTCTCTTTCATGTCATTAATTGAATTATATAAATCGATGTGGAACAGAGGTCCGTCACAGCACTGTTTTTAGAAACATGACTTGAATTCTGAAAGATGCTGTATTTATTTTCTTTGTAAGATTCACAATTTCACTGGTTCAGGAAATGCACCTGCAAAACCACTTTTCCAAATGGAAAAAATGATGAGAAGGAAGGAAATGACCGCACACACTCACGTAATTCCAGTCTGCTTAGTCAGGTGTGTGACGTCTTTACTCTGACAGAATGAAAGCATCCATTACCTCTCCTCATGCTGATGACTTCCTCTGGAATCCCGCTCTTAGAGCTGTGACATTTCCTTGCTGTTACTCAGGCCCTGTTTTACATAACAACATTCAGTTTATCCACAGAATTACTGTCTATTTGTGTTTCTGTTATTACAAATGTCAGCTAGCCCATTACCAGACACATGAGCGGCAGAGGGACTCTTGGCAGTGACCTGCTGCACAATCAGTCGTTCGATTGCAGATTTCAGCTCTGCTTCACTTATTAAAGCACTTGATACTTGATTGGGCAAAATATATTAAAAAAAAATATAAAATATATATGGTGCTTGTCTGCATGTCATTATAAGGTTGCCATATCAGGCAATAATATGCTTTATGTTTTTTTTTTTAAATCTTTTTGGTTTTTGCTCAGATGCAGACTTGAATTATGTTAACTCTTCTTTTTCAAGGACTTCTTTCTCTGCCTTTATAATTGAAAGCATCAGCTCGTGGTGTTACTGGTTCCTATTGATCAATCAGGGGTGGTGAAAAGGAAGATCTGATTGTTATTTCTCTCTCTTTCAGACTGACAGTAATGCCAGTTACCTCAGAGCGGCCCGAGCTGGCAACCTCGAGAAGGCCCTCGAATACATCAAATCTGGTGTGGACATCAACATCTGCAACCAGGTTCTACATGTTTGTTTTTATAAAATCAACATTTAATTTGTACTATATACTGCTATTCTAAACTATGGGATCAATAAGATGTGTTTTAAAGGAAATCAATATATTTTTTGCTATTCGACAAGGGTGCATTTAATTGATCAAAATAGACAGTGAAGATATTTATAATGCTACAAAAGATTGAATTTTCAAATAAAGCATCTTCTTTTTAACTTAAATTTTTCATGGGAAGGGATGCTAAAAATTCAGCTTTGCATCACAGGAATAAAATATTTTTTTTAAATATTTGAAAATAGAAAATAGTTATTTTAAATAGTAATAATATATACAAAGCCATTGTTTTTACTGTATTTTCGATCAAATAAACGCAGCCTTTATAAGCAAATGAGATTAATTATATTTTCTGTCTGATATGCCTATTTATAATACCAAATGATTTAAATAAGCTGTTATTGACTGTACTCTTATGACTCATCTGTTTCTCTGGATGCAGAATGGGTTGAATGCTCTTCATCTAGCGTCTAAAGAAGGCCATGTGGAGGTTGTGGCCGAGCTTATTAAAATTGGCGCTGCTGTAGACTCTGCAACCAAGGTAAGACCTCCCTCATTAGATCAGATATTATACCACACCGCTATAAAGGCAAGAGTTACACTAGTATTGATAGTTGAGCACATGAATAACAGATGGCGAGTGTGTTACTCAGCTGTGCTAGACCTCATAGGCAGGACTTTGCTCCATCAGCAACTCTTTTAAATCACTGTTGCTTAATGTTCAGGTTGAGTTTGTGCCTCTACCAAGAGCTAGGTCTACTTTTTCATGCTGAGGATCTTCAAGAGGATGTCTAAGGAGGTTTTAGAAACTCTGAAGAAAAATGGATTCTTCAAAGTGATATTTATGTACTAGAACAGTGACAGAAATAGTGAGGAGGCATTTCGAAACACAGCTGGTCTGCGAAAAAACAGGGTCACTGTACACATTGAGTCAAACTGTTCTCTTGTGGTTCCAGAAAGGCAACACTGCTCTGCACATAGCATCCCTCGCTGGACAGGTCGATGTTGTCAAGGAACTGGTGAATAATGGAGCAAATATCAACGCCCAGTCCCAGGTATAGTCAGCGCTTGAAAAAGCATGAGTAGCCTTTAATTTACTGTAAAATTCGTCCATTCTTATGGTGCATTCAAGTCACGTAAGATAGTATTTATGCACTTCAAACATTTACAAGTTGAACATGCGTAATTGCCACCACAATACAGTAATTATTGGCAGGAAACCCAGTTTTCTTAGTTGGGGTCATGCCAGTGAGATAAAATGGTGAATGCTATAGATTTAGCATAAATTATTATGTTTTTACATTTAGAATAATACTAAGTAGCATGCAGAAAAAACAGTAGCAACGTACAATTAACATAAAATATAGAATGGTTCAATATACAGAACCTTCATACATTAAATAATAACATGAAAAAGCAAAACAAACTGACTTTTTTTATTTATCATTCTACCGCTTTTTAACCTCCTGGATGTGTTATTGTACAGATAGCTACTTATACAGATACACACAACTAACTTCTTCAACAAGATTCTCTTGAAAGGATTCTTTTGCTCTGTCATGACTGTGATTGACCAACCATAAAAGTCAGTTTATGATAATATCCATTGCATTGTTCCCAGAGAATGTGAGTTGCTCCAGCGTTGCATTGCAGGTTCTGAACTTAAGTTCTCAGTTTGTCCTCAAACAGCTCTAAAAGAATTTTGAAGTGCTGCATTAAATATAGCCTACTTGTGTCTCCATTTTGAGAAGAACCTGTTGGGATTTGGGAGCTGGTATGGTCGATAGTTGTAGTAGTGCCTGCGTTTTTGCTTTGTCACCGAAACAATCCTCGGGGAGTCCAAAATTAAACACACGTGTGCGGGAGACTAGAGACAGACTGTGTTTTATCTCCAGAACTTATCACAAGTGCAGCCTGCTTCTGCTTCTCACACTGCAGTGTTTAAAATAGAGACACTCACTTGGTAAATGAAGAGGCTGATTGCAAATAGTTATATGTTTGAAAGCAGGGGTTTGCTGGAAGAGTATATTTTTCAAAGGTTATTCCTTTTGCGCTGTAGTATAAAAAATGATGTATGCTGTGTGTACCCCACATTTGTCAATATTAGCTAGCTAGCTACTTTTGTAGCTGACTCATTTAATCTGTGGTACTGTATGTAAGTGCCGACCCAGGCTAAATTTGGGTTTGCATAACAAAAACCTCTACACATTTTTAACTTACATTCAATTCTGTGGGTTGTTCATTGTTCAGTAATGTCAGTTAATTCTGTCTGGGCCTGCTAATAACTGTGCTAGCTGATCATAGCAATCTTATGGTTTACTACACATTTAAGATCACCAACAATTGAAACATTATTTATCATGTGTATTATAAACATGACTAAGTGAAAATGTATGTTAATATACAGTAGCATTGTCTGCTACTGTTAATTTTGAATACTTTTACTTTGTGGACCATGCTGGCAAAAGTTATTTAGTTTTAAAATGTTGAAAAATGCAGTGGACATTTTATTGTGTTTATTGTTTTGTTCAATATTAAACTTAAAAATGAACAAATAGTCAAAATAAATTTTGTGCATATTATGTGCAAACAATTGTATATACATTTCTTTCTGTGTTTCATGTGGGCATGGCCAATTCAGTCCACACTCATCAATTAAAAAGACACCGGTTGTTAAATTCTAATGAAAAGACGCACTGTATATTTGAAGTATGTATTTCCTTAAGCTTGTTAGAGAAATCAGCTTCACTGCAGTGTGATGGAGATGAGACTACTGTATGTCAGAGGCATATACTGTGATCTAATCTTATCTAATCTTGCATTCAAGTTTTAGCATTTCTAAGCGTTATATTTCTGCTACAGAATGGCTTCACACCACTCTACATGGCTGCCCAGGAAAACCACCTGGACGTCGTCAAATTCCTACTCGATAACGGATCGAGTCAGAGCATTGCCACAGAGGTGAGAATAACCTTCTCTTCATCTCCATCCATCACTGCAATTCCCAGCAGCCCTCTGAAACAACGTATTTCTATCAATGATATGTGCAAAAGCCAGCTCAGAATACCCAGTGACCTTGCTGTCCTTTTCAAGGCAGCAGGCAAGCACTAGTTGCGTAGTGAGGGTATTGAATGCCTGGCTTGGTGTGTGTGTGGGTGGGTGGCTGGGTGCATGACAGAGCAGGGCGCCAGACGTCACTGTCCTTGAGAATGTACCAGGTCCTCGTGTCTCTCAGACAGTAATTATGCACCAGAGAACATTTCAGTGTTTGAAGAGCTGTTTGCATGTTAATGATCCATGTTGGTGAGAATGAAGGTCTGTTTGAGATTCAGACTTAAATTGTAAAATGTTACGTGCATTACAGCATTTTGATGTCAAGCCATTCTGTGAGAATGATTCAAATTTTAACTTGTATTTCTGTCATTAACTAAAAGTGTGCTGACATAATCATATATTCACATTTGTTTCAAGATATGACTGATATTTTATATTCTTCTTTTATATTCTTATTCTTCTTTTATATTATTCTATACCTATTTTCTTTTTATTTAGGTCTTTGTTTATATTAAATCCCTACAGTCCAGTTAATTTAGAAGCTGCTTGTCTTAATAAGCTTAAAATGTATGAAATAAATGCATTTAGAAATTTAACAATTCAGCAATTCACAAGACTGTACATGCATCTTAAGTCATTTTTAAGGTTTTTGTCCCCAAAACACTTTTCTTTATGCCAAGTTTAAAAATAAATATGTTGGTATTATTCTAGTTATGAACATGATGTAAAACTGTAATACTGCCAACAAAGTTAAACTTTCTCCTAGCCTTGCTGGTATAGAATATTAATCAACATCTGCCAAACTACTACTTCTAAACAAACTGACTTTGAAGAGCAGGACTTGGCAACTCTGGATCTATTTTCTTAAGCTCTTTAGCTCTGGCTAAACTAATCTGCATGTAGTTTTCAAGTAATTCTAAAGACAGCTCATTCAGGTGTGCTTAAATAGAGTTAATCAAAACTCTGCAGGGAAGTGGATCATTCTTAAGGGCCAGAGTTGTCTATCCCTGTAGAAGAGCATGCTAAATCACAATTGATATAAACACTCCCTCTGCAAGAAAACTTGAATGTTGCCACCACGACAGATGTTCCCCAGAGTTCTGAGTACTACTCAAGGATTCTTGTGTTGTGTGCTTGTAGGATGGTTTTACTCCACTGGCCGTAGCTCTCCAGCAGGGTCATGATCAGGTGGTGTCTCTGCTTTTGGAGAATGACACCAAGGGGAAAGTGCGGCTACCTGCCCTGCACATCGCCGCTCGTAAGGATGACACCAAAGCAGCGGCACTGCTCCTGCAGAACGACCACAATGCAGATGTCGAATCCAAGGTACCTTCATCAATATAGAGTCAAGGTTTTTCATTAGTTTACATCTAGAACTTGATGGTGCTTTGTATTCAAACACAATTGGATGATTATTGTATTAACGTAATATAGATCTAAACAGACTTTGTGGTGGCTATAATTCAATGGTGCATGATGGGAGATGCTCATTGTTAATTTCCTAAAACGTCATCTTCAATCACATGCCAGTTTAAAGCAAATACCAAACCGTAGGCACCATAGATGCACCATCCAGTTAAACCCTTGTGGTGTCGTGTGATGTGTGGTTTGTCGCTCTCCCTCACAATGTAGCCACCGTACAGCTTGATGCTCCCATTGTGACTTTGTGAACACTAATCAGACCATTCTTTCTCCTCCCGCTCTGGTGGTCCTTCTAGATGATGGTGAATAGAACAACAGAGGTATACATGTACAAATGTTACACACCTCACAAAGCGCCCACATCACGCTGCTGCTGTGGCTGCCGCCCCATCCCCTCCTGCCCCTGCTCATTGCTTTTTTGTCTCAGTAAATTGGCGCTTCTCTCACTAACGGCTAGCGGAAAACTAGCTTGGAGAGGAAACACTCTGGTTTAGCCGGTCGAGGTCTGCAGCTGAGAGAGTTTTTGTTTTGTTTGTGTAATATCTGTATTGGAATGGAATTGCAAGATCACAAGTCACACAAGAGTCACCTATCATTGGCCTGGTGACTGTTTCTGTATAATGGGATAGTTTTACCACAAACGTCTGTGCTGTACCAACTGGCTTATGCAGGTCTAGCTGATGGACCAATAAAGCCATACAATTACCTTACGATTACCTTTAGACCAAAGCCCAGACATCTACAGTAGTACTGTCCTAAAGTAGAATGTTGCACAGAATCTGACTCCTCAGCTGCAGAGTATTCGTCCCGTCTCATGCATGACATTCCCCCCCAGCAGGTGTCAGCAGAAGAGTTACCAACCTTCTCTTCTCTTCTACTTTCATTTATTCAATTCTTTTCTCCTCTACTCTCTTCTTGTTTAACACCATGCTTTATCTTTTATATTTCTGTCTTGTCTCTTTACTCATTTTGATTTCTCTACTTGTTCTCTACTCTATTTATTTTATTCCATCTCGCTGTCTTTTCTTTTCTTTTCTTTTCTTTTCTTTTCTTTTCTTCTCTTCTCTTCTCTTCTCTTCTCTTCTCTTCTCTTCTCTTCTCTTCACAGTCAGCATGGCTTCCAGATGTCTTCCAGCTCTCCTGCAACTTAACAGCTCTGATTTGCACTGCATGATTTGTTACTTAAATACAGTATAAACCACTTACAAAACTGAGAATAATAGTATATTTCATCTACAGCTCAACTGTCAGTGACTTACTGACTACTAAACCTATTGTTTACTATATAAAAGACATATACAAATTTAAAACCCTATTTGTGATTATAGTTTGACAAACTGGTTTTGGGTGTTTTAACAGCACATTGTTAAATGCAGTGCACTTGTATGCATGTTTGCACACATAATATCATGGATTCACTTCCACTAAAGCTTAGTATGTACTGTAAATGTTTATTCAAATTTAGGCTGAAGGTTGCTGCTTTAAATGCTTTATATATGTGAGGTAAGCACATCCTTTAAAATGAAAAAACCTCCCATCTATACCAACCACAGCAACAGTGATCTTAATGTATTGGATTAAAGAAAGATTAATCAGAATTAATCAGCAAGATTGAGTGTACATGGTGCGAGGGATCAAGTGAAGGATGTGTCTTCTCTCAGTGTTGCGCTATGTTCATCTGTTTAATGATTTACTGCACCATGCCTGGCCTGGTGTCGTTTTTTCATATGTAGAGGATGAGGTCAGGTCAGGTGACTTGGGGTCAGGGCCTGCAGAGTTCTGTATGTGACATTTTGACCTCTGAGCTCTATTTCTCTCTGTCCCTCTCCAGAGTGGCTTCACCCCTCTCCACATTGCAGCTCATTACGGTAATATCAACGTAGCGACCCTGCTTCTGAACCGCGGGGCTGCCGTAGACTTCAAGGCAAGGGTAAGGACATGAACTCCAGGTCAACAAGGTCATTCTCTATACAGTATGTGGTGTCTTTTTGTCCCTGAGGAGAACCACATCATACAATATTTAAAGCATGGATTGAAATTGTTTCAAAAAGGATGGTGTATATTTACACTATATTTAATTAAAATTTTTCCTTTTTTTTAGGAAACTCTCATATACTCTGATCTTGAATGCCTTAAACAGGCATACACAGATTTCCTCTGCACTGGTTTAGACCCATCGTTTCCCAGTATCCCAGACAGTTTTAGCATAACATAAGTGATATAACTTTACTCCTATGATGTTTTACATCAGACTGCGTGGGTTCCACCGTGTTTTATAAAATGCTAAGCAGTCCGTCATAGTAAATTTTGTAAGCTATCACTAGAGGGTGGTGTAGCCCAATTCTACAGTGATATGAAGCTGTGCAATTTATTTGTGCCTATGCAGCTATGGACACAATCTCTCATTTGTGCGACATTATAAAAAAACTCTAAGATGGAACACATATTAATCACTGAAGATTCTATATCATGCTTATATTCGAAAAGCAACATATATAGCATTGTATTTTTTGATATTTCTAGTAGCATTAGTTTAGATTACATTAAATAAAATGACATAAAGTGTGAAAAATACACAATAAGTACATTTTTAACACAAGAACAACCATGGAGTCTTTCCATTTTAACAGAAAAATTCAGTTTTCTGACTAATACACATTTTACAATAATAAGTGATGCACTATTCTTTAATAAAATTATTATAAAAATTCTTCCTTTTAAATAGCTTTTGTGATTATCTATGGAAAATTCATTATTAGTTCATCAGATATGCCAGATGTAATGCAGTCACCAATATACAGTAGCATGTGTTCACATTTAATCAACTTTGTTCTTTTGAACTTGATTATGTGTCTAAATGTTAGTTTTGTCTTTTTGTTGTGGCAGAATGACATCACACCTCTCCATGTGGCGTCGAAAAGAGGAAATGCCAACATGGTCAGGCTTCTGCTGGAAAGAGGAGCCCGAATTGACGCCAAAACCAAGGTCAGTGCCGCAAGCAGAAACCACACAGAACGTCTTACTTTTCCAGCTCTATATTTAACTCATCATAGGAAGTGAGTGCATGGTTTTCCCCATTGCATTTATTGCACAACGGCATGTGTATATTCTATACCATAAGACTTTAATTTATGAACAAATTACATTAACAAATTAAGATTCAGAAGAAAATAATTCAGTTGCTGTTAATTTTTGGCCATTTTCAGCTGCTTTCTTAGAAACACAAGATGCTTTCTGAGAATTTATTTGAAAGGGATAATTGAGGGATACATGCCGTTTGATTTAAATAAATGATAGCAACTGCAGCCCTCAGGTTACATGTGTTTGGCTCCAATGTCGAAGAGAAGTTGCATACAGATGTTGCTCACTTCTTTTTGTCCAGTAGGGGATTGCTGTCTTTCATTGTGTATTTGACATATTTGAAGGACTCCAATGTTAACGATGGCTGATGCTTGTAGATTCTGACACCTACTGTACCAGTGGGGCAGTGTGAAATATATATGTGTGCTTGTTTTCAAATCTCCAGGACGGCCTGACACCTTTACATTGTGGAGCCAGGAGCGGTCATGAGCAAGTAGTGGAAATGTTACTTGATCGTGGAGCACCTATCCTATCTAAGACAAAGGTTAGATGTGGTGTTTTGCACATAAATACATATTCTGTCATTATTTTCTCACGGTCATGTCGTTTCAAACCTCTACTGTGGAACACAAAAGGAGATATTTTGAAGAATGTTTATGCTGCTCTTTTTGGTGTATAAAGTGAATGGGAAGTTTATGTACCAAACAGAATGAAGTGCTAAAAGCGAAAAATGAAATGGTTTTATATTACCTCATTTGCTGAGTCAGTTTTATTTTTTTACTGTATACCACTTTGTTCAATACAGTTTGTTTTACAGCAGCTTTACAGTAATAAACATTGAAATAGCAGCATTAATTTTGCTAAATTCCTAAATAATAAAGCAAAATGATTATTTTCTTCCTCTACAGTAGACAATAGTGTAGTTATTCAGCTTAATTTAGTTCAGTGTTCATTTAGATCTATAAGCAGAACCATATCACTTCTGTGTTTATTCAGTTTTGATCAATAACTATGTCAAAGTTACAAAAAAGTTAGTGTTAGTATCCAGCTCAGTTTAGCTGAAGTTCTGTTCTTTTCCAATAGTCTCAGGGCTGTCAAATCTATAATAACATGGACATCTCATTGTTTTTCATTTACGAGGTAAAAAAGTCACTTTCCAAAATCTTCATCCCCTCCGATGGACAACTGCCAGACTTGAACTGCTGAAACCACCACAAATTTCAAAAAGCAGCTGAAGACACACCACTTCCACAAACACTTAACCAGCCTACCCCATAAACCTATACACTTACTATACACACTCACACAAACTGCTTACATTACTCTTTGA
This sequence comes from Enteromius viviparus, assembly GCA_032353835.1. Classification (NCBI taxonomy): domain Eukaryota; kingdom Metazoa; phylum Chordata; class Actinopteri; order Cypriniformes; family Cyprinidae; genus Enteromius; species Enteromius viviparus. The sequence goes on from JAUCNO010001034.1 coordinate 2,372,229, forward strand.
ATCAAAGTCTCCTAAATGCATAAATGCTAATATTATTATTATTCGTCTTTTAAACCAACTTTTTTGTGTTCCAATAAGGGTTATATGGGCTTGGAATGACATGATGGCAAGAGAATGACATCATTTTTGAATGAACTGTTCCTTAAAGTGTATGCAGATGTGACATTATCATTTTTTCTTCTGTTTTTCCATTGCATCACCGAACACTTTCCTGGAATCTGAAAGCAAAGCAAAACATGGTCACAGACTTCTCTCCAAATTAGATACTATCCCAGCTGATTAGTGTCACAATGGAGCAATTGTTTTAGTACAAATAGTGACTTATAAATACCCTCTTGCTGTTCTTTCACCCCAGATGTCCTTTTTGAGGGGGATTATGGCTCTATTAGATTTTAAATGTTTACATGTGCTTCTCTGAATTCTTAGAAAGATGAAAAACTGCTTTAGATTTGATCCATTTGTGATTCCTACAAAATAAAGAATGAAATAAGTTCTTCAGTTATTTCATTTCAGCATAACTTAGATTGTTATGTGTTTCAACAGAACGGCCTTTCACCGTTGCACATGGCCACGCAAGGAGATCATCTGAACTGCGTTCAGCTCTTGCTTCATCATGACGTGCCCGTGGACGACGTCACCAATGATTATCTGACAGCCCTGCATGTCGCTGCACACTGTGGACACTACAAAGTTGCCAAGGTCCTCGTGGACAAGAAAGCCAATCCTAATGCCAAAGCACTGGTGAGGCGACAAGTATAATGTTCCTGGATTCGTTTTTTTTTATCCTACCTAACAAACAAAACACCTTAATCATAGGGTGCTTTTATCTGTGGTTCGGTTCATTTGGTCCGGACCAAGGGCAACAAATGATACATTGTCGCGAAGGCAAGTCACAGGAGGAGGAGTGAATTTGCGAAAAATTCACTGCGTCCGAAATGTTGCTGCGTCCGAAATCGCCTACTACCCTACTGTATAGTAGGCGAAAAACAGCATGCGAGGCGAGTAGTATGTCCGAATTCGTAGCAGTCGAAATTCAGTAGGCGAGAAG
>JAUCNO010001034.1:2379930-2391612 GCA_032353835.1 Enteromius viviparus
TGGCGGCCGCGTTGACGCATCGTTCCTATGGACAGCAGCGTCAAAGGGCCTATCTAGTCAGTATACATATCTATGGTTCAGTGCTCAGACAGCTTAAGGGTAAGCCCATTTACAGCAAATGTTCATGTTTGGGAAAACTATTCCCTCAATAAGACATGCATATTTTTTGTTGTTGTGATGTTGCTAAAATAATTTCGGGAGGAGCACGTTCCCTCCCTCCCCTTCTCCGACTGGCCTCACGGCCTCCTTCGTGGGGAGGCACGCGGGGTTCGAGCCGGTGTCAGCACGCCAAATATGCTTAACTAACGTTACTATTATGAGGAAGCGAAAGAATTGTTGAAGAATTTTGTTTAAATTGTAAATTGTAAATTTATACGTAGTTTTTTCCACAATTAATGCTTATTAACTACCGAGCAGCTTATTAGGAATTGCAAAGTAGGTCTGCTTTTTTGCCAGCCAGATAGAATAAGAGTTGACTTAGAGGAATAATCCATCTGCAGTCTGGACCTTGGCTAAATATCTAGAGAGGAAGAGAAAGAAGAATAAAGTCAGCCAAACATTTCATCCATAAAAATCTTCCTATGCAAATAAACGATTGCATGCATTCAGTGCTTAAATTAGCTAATGAAGCTAAACTACTCTAAAGAAGTTGTTTCGTTGGGTTGACACCACCCAGCAAATTTTGTAGTTATTTAAAATATAAAACAAAGTATTCTAACACGAAAACAGGTAAAAACACATATTACCTGCAGTCACCAGAGGGCATCACTGAACCAGGAAACGGCTTAAAGACATTTCAACATTCAAATATAATAAACCGCCAACATGTGCTAAATGAATTTGAATATATTTAATATTACTTTCATGCCATCTTTTTTTGTGTGTTTCAGTATGTGTTGTTCATAGTAAATGTCATTTAATAGAAAAGAAAGCTCTGCTGAAAAAACAACATCTGCTGGTTAGGTATGTTTTGAGTCATGTGCTGGTCCAACCATCTTAAGACCAGCAAAGGACCAGCTTAAACCAGCATCCCAGCTTCAAAACAAACTGTACCTTACCAGCATATGCTGTTTTTTTCAACAGGAAGCGCACCATTCATATCTCTTGATTTGTTCTGATAGTTCTAACAGTCTTTGATTACATTAAGCAGAACATCAAACTTGAGTATTCTTGGCTTATAAAGACGTACCTGCAAACACAAACTGTATCATAATGAGGTGATCATGGTAACAGTTGAAATGATGTTGGTGTTATCCACTGGTGTGCTGTTTAGATTGCCATGTTTGATGAACGTATAAATAGACCAGTGTTTCTGCATTAGTCTTCAGTTGTATATGCTGTGCTTTCCAGTTAAACAATTAACAGAACATGCAGTCACCACGTTCAGGTGCAAATCAGTCAGTTACTAAATCATTAGCTGAATCTTTTAAAGTCTGAATACACAATATGCTTTTGCCCATATATTCTTATATATTTTTTATTTTTAAAATGATTTTATAACATGTTTGTTTCTGTTTTTTCCTCAGTTGTCTCCACAGACCTGAGGCCCTGAAGCATTATTTAATCTGACTTTTATGGTATTTCACGGATTTCTGAGCAGACACAGAGCCTTACCTCAGCAGTGTAAAGAGACAGACACAGTCAGCAACCAAAGACTCATTAAGTTAGGTAGGCTAATTTTAAACCGCCGTAAACAGAGTCTTGGTGTTTTGTTTATATTTGGAAAGCTACATAACAGAGAGTGCTCTTGAATGGTTGCCATGTCCACATATTATAAGCAATGCTTATTAAGTGTTTCTGGGCTTCTTGTTTGTGCTCGGCTCATAAAGTGATCCAGGTTATGGAGTTAAGAAAGTAGGGAAGTGCAAATCGCTATAGTATGTGGCTTATATTTAAGATCTGGCAACCCTTATGAGTAAAACTGTACAGTAGCCTGTGATTTCTTTCACTGCACATACAGAAAAAAAATACAACTGATATGTGTTTAAATACACAATTGACAACCGGTTTAGTTCATTTCCATACACAATGTGCAGAATTTTTGTTGAGTAAATGTGGTTGTGACTACCTGATTATTTTAGGAGTCAGATCGGTTGTAGAAAGGTCTTCACTGACCTTCATTTCTTTTGGTAGCTAACATCCACTCATCCAGGCAGAACAAATTTTCAAAGCGAATAAAAAATCTGAACTAAAGTCGTGTTGGATATTGTAGCCTTTACAGAACTTCAGGTCTTTCCTGGACTGCTAGTTGCTATAGTTAACTTAGTTTAAGGCCAATTAGTCAGATAAGGTAAAGGAATTATAATATATGGAACAGACCATATAACTTAACACTTCTTAGTCTAAGAAATCAATAATCTTTACAGTAAATGAATTTAAGAGCTCTTTATGGCTTTTGGCCATTGACAAAATATCCATTAGACTAGCTGCAGTCAGTCTTTAAGACCATATTACATACAATGTAACCAGATTTATATTATTGGTCTTGTAATAACATATCAATTTCTGTTCAATAGGACAGTGAGACTGAGGTATCCCAAATGTCTTTTAATTACATGAAAGCCCATGGGAGGCTCTCCAGTACTGGGCATTTCATTTTTCATGGGGGTATTAAATCCATGGGTATTAGTAAATTTTTTTGCCTAACATTTTAAACTGTTTGCAAAATAAATAAATAATTATAATAAAACATAATTATATTTCCTAAAATATATATGCCTAATACATTAAAAAGTTCTATTTTAACATTCAATTATAAATTATGTTAATCATGTAAATGTTACCATTTTTCAATGCAACAGCCATATTTGAGAAAAAACGTTGCTTTACTGGATATTATTGTCGTTTTAACATTTCGGTCATAAGAATTGTCACATATTAAATGCTTTGCTACTTTCATATTACCTTGCTCTCTTTAAACATTAAAACTGATGCAAAAAAACTCCCTCTCACTTTCGTCAATACAACGAAGGAGTGATGATATTATTGCGCCGAGGTCTAAGTGTTGCTATACATTTTAGTTATCTTTTTTATTACGTTTTGTTTTGTGTCGCCATTCATGTAACCAGTCATGGAACTGTCTTTAAATACGGAAAAACTTGGAAGGGTTGTGGTTTCTAAATTCATCCCTGTTTGGATCCTAAGGAATCAATGGAGCTAAGCTAACCGCTAACAAAGTGGCACCATGCATTAAAGCAAGTGCATGCACTGAGACGGGACAGATATGTATCAGCTCGTCTAAGTTGAGGGAAGAACATAGTGGAATATGGAAAAATCATCTTTTGTATGAACTTCTAACCTACATTTCAAGTATATGAAGACATTTTTTGTTTAGTTTTTTTTACTTTGGGCCTTTCTGTCACTTACTTTGCTTTGGTCTGCCAGCTGTTTTCATGACCTTATTCCTTTGTCAGACACTCTTTTCGCTAAAAGCGGGGCAATCTCTCTCATTCTGGCTCTCTGTTCCTCCAGCCATACATTATTCATGCGTTATGTCCACTCGGCAGAACTAATCTGGCCTGCTGGTGATGACTGCACATTAAAATGCACCAAAATGAGCATGTTTCTCCTGTTAGGCCATTAAAGACCCTAAAAGGATGGAAAATATCTCTGGAGAGCACTTTTAGTATGTTCCCAAAATAGAAGGATTACTGTTCATGTAGACCTGAAATGTTGACATGAAAAGTTTGGACATGCATGACTAAATTGTTGTTTCTCATGATCTTTAATGCTTCTGTAAGTCTTGAAATGAGTTTTGTAAAGGTAGACAACACTGAAAAAACATAATGATTTCCAAAACAAATAAACAAACATAAAATAAAAGACAAACTAGTCAATTTATGAAGTGGATCAAAACCTTTAATCAAACTTGTCCTAAAACCAAAAAGCCTTCTTGTCTTAGGACTTTGATGTTGTTTTTTGATCCACATCATATGCTGACTACTAAGCAGCATGAACAGTTTTAAAACACTAATAACAAAAAGAATGATTATTAATATCTAATAATAAATGTGTACCAAATTAGCATATAAGAACGATTCCTAAAGGATCTTGTGACACTGAAGACCAGAATAATTATGGCCACTAAAAAAATTCAGCTTTACAAAAAATAAATAAATAAAAGACAGAAAGAAAGAACAGTTAGTGTTCCAACTGCCCCCCATTTAGAGGTAACGTTACTGTGCGCTTTATGGGCCGTTTTCTTGGAATCCTTTTTAAAGCAAATGTTTGCAGATGGGTCAACTCCCTCAAAGATCCATTCTGGGAATGACTCAGGTCTTATACCCTGGCATTGCAGCTGAATAGTGCAGCACAAAGAATGGTGATTGTTCAAGTAGAGGAACTTTTTGTATAAAATATATTCAAACAGTTAACAGTTAAACACAGTTATACGTCTGTGCGTTGGTGGTTGGGATTTTTCTGCGGGATACAATGGTAATTGGTAGCATAGCCACACTGTCTTGTGAGTGAGTCATTGAATCATTCATTTAAAACGCCATTTGGCTTCCTTGTCGGCGGCAAAGCAAAACAAAGAAAATGGCGATATTGGGTCTAAAAGGTAAGTTCATAATTGTTCAAGTGTTATATAAACGCAATGTCACACTGATATGCACTGCTGTTTTAGAATAGGAATAACTTAAAATAACATTCTCAACCTATAATCCAATCTAATATAGAGGCTTTCCTGCAGAACTCATATTTAATTCATTTTTTTTTCACACTCAGAATAGCCTATGTATATGAAGAGTGCTGCAAACGTACCATACATTTATATCCTTCCAGTATCTTCTCTGTACATTTGGATGTCAGGATATTTAGACTTGTTGACTTGATATAAAGTAGCAGATGGTTATTTTCACATCACAGAGCGAGGGTTGATTATGTTCACCACAACAGCATTTATCACTGTTTTTTTAATCCAGATTTAGTATCTTTTTTTACACCTCCCACCTCTCTGTAATGTACATATGTTCGATTAATCAACCCTTGATTTTGTTACTGAGAAAAGTCAGAAAATCCAACATATTACTGTGGTCTAAATTTGAAATGTGGAGGTCAACAGGGTTGTCTAACTTGATTCAGAATCAAGTTAGAACCAGAAACTAAATAGATAGTATACATTCTTTTAAAAATATAGAAACATAAAATGTAAAAAAGTTACTTCATCTTTTTCATTTCTCATTTGAAAGTCATTTTAATTTAAAATAGAAAGTTTTTTTTATAAAATTGTATAAAATTAATTATAAAATAAAATTTATTTTCTAAAACCTTTACCTAAATTAAAGTGAAAACAGAAAATATTAATATAAAATCTAATAACAAACACAAAAAAGACTTTAATATTTTACCATTTATATAAAACGCTTTTTTAAAATTTGTTTTATTATATTTACGCAATTTAAGCTAAATTGTGTGTGATAATAAAGTTTGTTTGTTTGAGAATATTTGCAATATTTTATTTCTCTATTCTAAAATTTACTGATTAAGTAATACTATTGAACAGAATTAAGTAACTTTTGCAGATCCATTCAGTTGTGCTAAAACCATGCACACAGTAGCTAGAAATAATTGTTAATTAAATCCAAATCTCATGGCAATTCATAACTATTTTACATTTTGGCAAATTCATATTATATTAATTGGTGGCAAATTTGTATAACATATCTCTTAAAAGTGCATTTCTTTTTGTTGGTGTTGTTGACGGTTTCGGTTCTCATAGTTTAGCTTCTCGCTTGGCTGGTCGCACACTCACATGTTTCTTCCTGTTCCACAGGACCTGCTCAGGATAGAATCCCGCAGTATAGCTACCCTGATTCTGCCAGTAGGCATGGGTCACCATCTCTACACGTGAGTCCTAGTGCACCAGATCTGTCAAAACACATCACACCATATCGAAAGCTCATTCTCTCTCTCTCACACACACTGGGTATTAGGGACTGATCATGACCAGGTTTTGTAGATGTTTTTCAACGCCTGCCAAGTCAACCTTGGGACATCCGCACCATGCAAATAAGAGCGCTCTGAGGCAATCTTTTGAGATTGCATGAACAACAACACCAAGTGACCAATCCAATGATGCTGAAATCTGTCATCTGTCACTGAGGTAAGACCTTTCCCAGGGGAAAAAACGATTGCTCAGAGTTTGTTCTTTCTTAGCTTAGGAGTCTTAATCTTATGAACAAAATCTATTGCATGCATTCTGTCTGTCTAGTCTAATAGTCTGCATGTAAAAAGCTGGATTTCTAAAAATGTCCACTTTAAGGTTATGATATCTTTTTAGTCTTTGATATTTTTTTCTGTTTAGTGCTTTTTGAAGTTATTGTAAAAAGATGTTTTTATAGTTGATAATGTTTCAAGATTAACTGGGCTGAAGGAATTTAGGTTGACTAGATTATCCAAAGATTTTTATTATTATTTAATTATTTATTTTTTAAATGTGATACTTAAGGTTTCTGAAGAACATTTATTTGTTCATCTTTCAGTCATTATTGTATTGGATTTAGTGCTGTCAAAGGAATAATGGCATTCAAAATAAAATGTACTGTTTACATAATATAAGCGTGTATATCATTTATATATAAATACAAACACATGCATGTTTATATTTAAGATTTTTTATATATATATATATATATATATAATATATTTACATATTTGATAAATAGGAGAATATATATATATATATATATATATATATAAATAAATGTACTGTATATACATGTAAATATTTTAAGTATAAATATTCTGTATAAATATACAGTGTGTGTATTTATATATGCATAATAAATATGCACAATACATTTATTATGCCAACAATTTTTTTTTTGAATGCGATTAATTTTTTTGCATTCATATGCATTTTTTTCATATAATGTGGTATGTGAAAGCCTGATGTACCAATTATGAAAAATAATTATAAATATGTTATGATGTTATAATATATTACAATAATTATTATTTATCCAATAATGGCTCAATAAACTTTTACATTTTCAAAAATACACATTTTTGGACTATAGTTTCATGTTAGCTTTTGCAGACTTACTGGAGCTTTCAGTTAGGTCTCTTTTAAGAAGTGTAAGAGTCAGACAAACAGCATAGTTTGGATAACATGGTATTTATTCATTTAGAGATCTTAGAATGTTTTGATTTGAGCACATAATGATATTCTTAAACTCAAGAGGAGACATATGTGAGCTTATTTTTTTGGAGAGAGTCAAAAACCAAAGTGTTGGGGTACCTGCCCTTCATCTCATTGCCGTCTAGCAAAAACAGTAAAAAAAAAAAAAAAATCTCAGATTTCCACATTCAGATTTTTTTTTCAGTGCTAACACCAAAAGTTTGTAACAAAATCCTCAATTATACTAATCAATCATCTGTGTGGTGCATTATTGAAGGTATAATGTCCCAGTAGACCTGGTGAAGTTTATTAGTTGCAGATAGTGCTGGTTATTATTATTTACATTAAAAATTCACAATCTTTTGGTCTAATGTGCATTTAAGGTGTGTCCATGTACTGAGATACAAGCACGAGGTTTACGTGACAAGAGTATATACTGTGATGTGATTTCTTTCTGGTCCTCAAGGGAGAGTCTTGAGATGTGAGGAGAATTCCAAAGAGGATATCTGTGGGATTTTACCACATCGGCAGGCTGATCATGATTCCCACTTACACATGCACAGAATCCTGATAAAAACATCCTGATTTTTTATGTTGTTTTATGGATGTGCTATGCTTGGGTTTCTGAAAATACCTTTCAGGCAATTAAACAAAATGATAACATGTCAATACATTTTGACATCAGTTCAAGTAAAACCTGCACAACAATATTGTGAACATCATCTGATCTGGTTACATCTCTGTCCAGTTGTTCGTTTGGAGATGGAGACTGTGTGCGAAGAGAGAGATCCATGTTTGCATGGGTTTTTGGGAGCTGTGCGTGTTGATTGGAGAAACCAGTTCTGTGTCACCCCACCCAACATAAGGTAAGATGCAACATACCAATGCTAAAAGAAATATTAATTCATTATCTACTGGATTCATTTATTGGCTTTTGAATACAGGTTATATTGCATTAGAACTGCTTCTACCCGCTAACCAGGTCTTCATTCTTCTCTCATCCTGTAGCTTTACATTCTTACTAACAGAGGAAGACAAACATCAAACGCCTGAGGTAAAACATGAGTTCCTTCTAAAACAGCACATCATCTATTCATTTCTTAATTTCAAATGTCATTACAAACTATTTTCCATTAACGGTCAACAATATTAAGTGTTAAAGTATTAAGCTTATGACTATACTTTAAGTTATGTCGACGTGTTTTGTTTCATGGTTCTTTTAGTAGGCGTTAATATATAAATTAATGATCATTTGAGAGGCAAACATAATGTAATTTAATATGAAACTGTGCAAATGGGGCTCTGTGGTGAACAAAACTGTCGTGACTCACCGCGGACAGATGCTGAATGGTGTGCAACACACTTGAAGCTTCGTGACTCTATTAAGAGACAAAGTCCATAAACTACATATCAGTCATTCAAATATCATTTGTGTTTTAATGGTTGTTGTGTTAAATAAGGCTTATCAATTAAAGCAAAGCAAGTAATGATATCTTCTTGTAGAGCTTGTCTCCGCTCAGACGCTGTCCTGAAATGGCGGTCCGGACTCATGTACGCAATTCTCAAAACACCTACAAGAAGGCAGTGTTTATCGGGAAATCCGATATTACAAAACCGATACCCGATTATGTGAAAATGCTTAAATATCGGGGAAAATATCAGGAAAACAATATGTCATACAGCTATTATTTTAATTTGGATTCAAATGTAACCTTAAAGCAAACATTCAGCTAATGTTGAAAATTGCTCCCCCTTATTTCATTCAAAACATGTATCACAAGAAAGAAATATTTTAAGAATATTCATATGACAGGTTTTTTTTCAGTAGAGTGAAACTGAATAAGTATTAGGGCTACCATGGTTTAAATTGACAAAATGAGATACAAAAAATGTCATTACACTGTTCATGTGACTAATGGGTGTCACGAGCTGTATTTCATTTAGTTATGTTATATGATTCATTATCATCATTAGTTCTTACTGTGACATTGAGTGTTGATCCAGTTCCCAAAACAAGTCTGAATGATTCATTTTCAAGTTGGATGGATGCTTCTTGATGCTCAGTAATCTGGTTGCAACGGTTGGTTGCAGCTCATTGGAGGGGAATATCAATTAATTTATTAGTGAATAATCACTTAAATGTCATGTCACTAAAGTTATACAGGATAAAGTACATCAATGATACCTTAAAATGTTTTGAGTCACTTCTACAGTTTACAGTTCTCATAAGTGATACTGTACAGTATTATATTAAAAATAGATAAGCAATAACACAAAAAGAATAAGAAAAAGAATCAGGTTCCAACATTAAGAGATGTTGTAACGGAAGAAACATTTTGAAGGTTGCAAATACACCCCTGTCCAAACCCGATCACCTCCTGCATGAATTTCTTGTGCACAATCATATGTAGAGAATTATCCAAAGTTTAATTTATATAACAGTTTAAGGGTTGTGGGCGTCTGTCAGTAAATTTAGTTCACTGAATGGTCCGTGAGTGTTGTTCCTGTTGCCCTCAGAGAAACTTCTAGACCGCCTACTCTCCTGTGATGTCATTCTGAGTTTACATGACAAATGGCAAGGAACACCATCAGGTCAACACTGACGCCACGGACAAAATCAAACCCTGAAAAACAACCAAGAGATGCTTCAAGGACATCAACTATCTGCCAAAACCATTTTTATAATATTAGATTATTTTCGTAGCTGGTAGAAAAGACAGTCAGGTTGTATATAAATCACAATCCATAAAAGACACAACACATATTCTGTATTAAGTGATGATATATGCTTTAATGTCATTTAAAAATGTCAAAACAATATCCTGCAACATTCCAGATGAATAGCTACACTATCCATAAACCTGGGGAGAGATCTATCGATCACAGAATCACTGCACTGAAACTATAAAACAAAAAACAAACAAACAAACAAACAAACAAAAAATATATATATATAATTGCAAGTTTTCTTAATGGGGTCATATTATGTTGCTAAAAAGAACATTGGGTCTCATGAAAACTTTCTGCCTAATTCACAAAACGTGGGTATGCACATGAGTTTGTTCTTAAATTCATTCTTCTGTTAGTAAAATTGGAGTGCTCTAAATGAGCGCCCGCGTGCACGAGGTTAGTCATTTGCATAAAACACGCCAAAACAAGCTCCATATATGGGCTTTCCGCAAAGTTACATTTGTCCAGAGAAAGACAATTATGGCACCGAAAAAAACGCCAAAGAAAAAGAACTTTAACGATAAAGGTTTTGCTGTTGGAGGTGGATGATAGAAAAATGTGCTATTTAAAAGTGTATTCACTTGCGTAAACAGCCATTTGTCACTCTTAGCAAACATATCCCTAAAGACGCATTCACTCATCGCCCTGCAATGCCTTCAAGCAGTACGAAGTGTGTCATGCCGCCAAACACGGTGAGACACAATAATCAGCGTTTATATAAGGATAGATCAGGTGATTTTTGTTTGGACCTGTATATCTATCTATTTGTATAATTTTTAATGTCTAATTACTTTCCACCCAGCCTGTAAATAGCATATTTCATTATATGTAGAGTTCTTTATACATGCTTATAATGCCCTGGCATACATGATTATTACACACATTTCATATAAGATGTTCTTGAATTTATTCATACATTTAGAATAAATTTTAGTATGAAAGTTTTTAATGAATCATGATTTATTCGTGAAAATGTCTGTACGCAGATTTCATGTAAAGTTTTGCGTACGCATGTTTAGTGAATGAGACCCATTATTTTGTGTATTTGGTGTAATTCAATGTGTTTATGCAGTTTAAGTTTTAAAAAACACATTATTTTCTACAAACAGTACATTATTGTTTCTCCTTTTAGCCCGGCCGTACAAAGCGGTTTGATTTGTACAAACCTATACATATACGTATATACATAAATACATACATCTTCTTCCGCTTATCGCGGGGGCAGCAGTCTAAGCAGGGACACCCAGACTTCCCTCTCCGCAGACACTTTCTCCAGCTCTTCCGGGGGAATACCGAGGCGTTCCTAGGCCAGCCGAGATACATAGTCCCTCCACCGTGTCCTAGGTCTTCCCCGGGGCCTCCTCCCAGTGGGACATGCCCAGAACACCTTCTCAGGTAGGCGTCAGGGATGCATACGGAACAGATGCCCGAGCCACCTCAACTGGCCTCTCTTGATGTGGAGGAGCTCCTCCCGAGTGACCGAACTCCTCACCCTATCTCTAAGGGGCGCCCAGCCACCTTACGGAGGAAACTCATTTTGGCCGCCTGTATCCGGGATTTCGTTCTTTCGGTCATGACCCAAAGCTCATGGCCATAGGTGAGCGTAGAAACGTAGATCGACCGGTAAATCGAGTGCTTCGCCTTGCAGCTAAGCTCCTTCTTCACCACGACAGAGCGGTACATCAACCGCATTACTGCAGAAGCTGCCCCGATCCGTCTGTCAATCTATTGCTCCATCCTTCCCTCACTCGTGACCAAGACCCCAAGATACTTAAACCCCTCCACCTGAGGCAGGAACTCCCCACCAACCTGAAGTGGGCAAGCCACCCTTT
>JAUCNO010001034.1:2391712-2414687 GCA_032353835.1 Enteromius viviparus
ACATTATAAATTAGTAGCAGAGTTCGGTAGTGCTGTGTGTTGTTTCAGGGTTGGCATCATCTGAAGTCCTCTGTGGGATTGGCATTATCTCTTCTTAAGTGTTCTGGATCCAAACCTTCTTGGATGAGTCATGCTGTCATTGTAGTGGCATGAACATTGCTGCTGAGAATTTGGTACATTATTAAAATGTGGAGTCCCCTTACCTAGTCTAGTCCTAATCTAACCTAGTCCCTTTAATCTAGGGCTACTTCGATGAATAGAAAGGGGAGCCTGAGTGTTACAGTGGGGCAAGCCCACTGAGTGAATCTCTGTTCGCCCCCCATTCCTCTAGCATGCTGTGTAGCTTACAGGTTAACATGCTGGTTTCTCATATGGGGTCTGGCTATTTCATTTAGGGCTTCTCTGAATGATCAGATCACGGCATCGGAGAGTGTGCTCGAGTCCGGGATGAAGACTCAGTTGCATTGTCCCCTTCGAGAAGGGGAGCATTTTCCAAGCCTGACCCAGAATTGATGACTATGCTTTCCTGGGCTGTCAAGGTGGTCAGGCTTGAGTGGAGAGAGCAATCACGTCACAAGCCATCGAGGTTAGATAATTGGAATCTTGGGGTGGCCTGTGCTGGTTCTTAGCTCCTGCCCCAGTGCCTTTCCCGAATGTGCATGAGATGATCAGATCATGGAAGGCACTTTTTTGTACCCAAAACTGGTCTGGTGCTTCCTCCTCCCTCACTGCCTTTGATGGTGGAGCATCTAGGAGTTATTAGGCAATCACCCTGGTGGAGTGCATGGATGAGATGCAATTGTGTCTAAGGGGCACTTACAATCAAGGCTTATGGTGCCGCTAGACATGCTGCCTACATCCTGCATGCCATAGCACTGCAGCAGGGTTACCAGGCCAAGACATTAAAGTAGTTGTACAAGGGTAGTTTTGACCCAGGGCTTATACAGGAGCTGCACACAGTAACAGATCTCGCATTGAAAGGGAAGAAAGTCACTGCACGCTCCCTGGGTTAGATGACGGTCATGATGGTGGGCCAGGAACGCCATCTCTGGTTCAACCTGGCAGATATCAAATATTGTTTTCTTTTTAAAGCTGGGCCACTTTAAAAGGCAAGCATGTTCTGCACCGTAGGGACAAAACTGAAACTATTGCGTACATCAACCGCTAGGGCAGGCTTTTCAACCCTGGTGCTGGAGGGCCACTGTCCTCAGTGATATGTCCAGCTGATATGGAGACACTTCAGAGCCACACAGGTAGACTTGTTTGCCTTTCCAGGCATGTCCCATTGACAGATGTCAATATTCTATTCCCTAATCAGGGGATCCTCAGCATGGATGCACTGGTGCACAGCTGGCCTCAGCATGCCCTGATCATTAGGTTCCTCAGCGGTGCAAACCTCATACCTTCTTAGGAACTCCCTTACGCCAGCACAAAGGTCCCCTTTTGAACTGTTGAAGTTTGCAAAGCTGCGAACTCAGTCAATAAAGTCAGAACACTTAACTGTGCTGGCTTCCATCAAGAGGGGCCAGCATGCATTCTGTCAATGAATTGTGCCTGGAATTCAGGCCGGAACCCAGTCTGGATATGTGCCCAAGTTTCCCACCACCCATGTCTCTCTCTTTTATGCGAGTGTTAACTCCCTCCTAGCTGGGCCGGAGACACCTTAAAGACATTCCATATGTTGTACTGCCCTTGACGCCAGTCTGTATGTGTAATCTCCACATACCTCCCAGCAGGCAGGATGTGGATTCTGCAGCATCCCTGAGAAAGGCATGCTATTCCAGTGTTATTCAGAAGTTTTACTGTATGGATAAAGAGGAACAACAGTAAGACTCTCTCTGTGTAAGCCCTGTCCTATCTTCCACCCTAATAGCTGCCGAGGAATCAGGTGGAATCAAAGTAAATTGGTCTTTTGAAGTGAGATCCTAATTGGTCGGTCACCGACGTGACGTCGACCCTCCATTCCCTCCTTCAGGGATGGAGGATTTCATACATAACCGAGACGTTGTCAATTTTCCAGTATTTTCTTAAATTAGAATTGTTAATGTTGTAATCCTTCTCTAAGCTGGCTGGATTGATTAAATGGTTTATTTAATTAAGCTCTTTTATTATTTAATTAAAAAAAGAGAAAAACATGACACTGAAAAAAATCCTGCTTTTTGGGCTGTGTTAGGATGCTTGGATAAATCATCAGATTAAGTCAATGATGTCCATCTTGGTGTGTGTTTGCATTCCAGGGCTTTTATTCTTTTGATTTTGATGTCCTTATTGCTCAGTGTGTGATATCAGCATGCTCGATCTTTACAGAAGACCATCTTTCTCACACACACCAACACTGTCATTTTGATGCGCGTCAGCGGTGCTTGAGGGGGCGTTACCCTTTCCACACAACCACGCAATCTATTCCCCCCGGAAAAGAGGGGGATGAGCGGGGGAAAGATGGATGGAGCAGAGAAAAGGGGAGGGCAGGAGAGGGGGATGACTCATCCTCTGTGAGAGGAGCAGTGCATCAGTGTCTAAACCCACAGACTTGCATTTACAGTGAACACACAATACTGACAGACGAACCGTGAGGAAAGATGAGAAATGAAAGATGGGAGGGCTCAGGGCAAATATGCCCCAGATATTTAAATTGTGAGGTAAATTAAAAGGTTTTTTATGACATCTTACTGTGGATTTTGACCATACTCATATATTAAAATGAATGGTGTTTTTGCAGCAAGAACCATTTTTGATTTCCCAAATGCACCTTTTAGTGAACATTTTTCCCTACACTCTTAAAATCGCAGGTTCCAGAAGGATGACACTATTATAATGTAGAAATATAATTGAACCTTTCAGCAAACAGTTCTCAAAAGAAACATTTTATTTATTTCTGTAAAGAACCTTTTGAGCGATGGAAGGCCCCATTAATGCTAAAGGTTTTTCATTAAACCATCAATGTCAATTTCGAAATCTTAAGAACCGTTTTCCACTGAACCTTCTGTGGAATGTAAAGATTTTATGACTGTTAGAGGTTCTTCACCTTTCCATTCCACAAAAGATTATTTATAGTAGGAAAAGTTTTTATTTTCCTTTTCTTAAGCATGGCATGTAGCTGTTTGTGCATATATAAGGTCGGCAGAGTCTCCCACAAAAGGATTTATTCTATATAAAAGAGCGATCCAGACTGGGCTAAAACACCTAATTCAAATACACCGCCACATGTCTACATCAAGATGGGGTAATATTGGCATACTGCAGCCTAAATGAAGGCATGGTTTCGGTAAAGCAATAGTGTTGATGCAGCCATGTCAAGGAGATGCTGTGCATTTCTATGAAAAAGGAAAAGCAATTTGTTTGGCTTTCTAAATCCGAGAGTAGATGCAGTTAGAAATCGTTCAGATTTGGAGGAACAACAGAACAGCACAACCTAAAAGAAAACAGTGGAAAAATGTTCTTTAGAGAAATAAAAATTCTTCACACTAGAACTAATTCATTAAAAGGTTATTTATGGAACCCAAAATAGATAAATCATGCAATCACTGTGAAAAACCTTAATTTTTAAGAGTGTAAATGGACACAGTGTTATACATTTAAAGCCAAATACGTCCTCAAAAAGAAAAAAAAAGTCCTTGGAAATCAATACCTGGGACAAATATAGACGGCAGATTTCTGACATCAGTATACGTGCGTATATGCATTCGTAACATCTCAGAGCTGAACGATTCTGCTGCCTGCAGCTGTGTTGGGCTGTTTTCTATTTTATGAATGGATGCTGGGAGGGGCCATGATGTCAGTACTCTCAGTGAGAACCCCCCCCCCCCACCTCCAGATGCGGGAAAAGCCTTCATAACCACCGAGCTAAATCTGAGAATCCCCCCTGCCTTCCTCCTCCACGTATCCCACGCATCCGTCCGCATGCACTCACGCCCCTCTCCCTCCAACCACACCTGTTCTCCTATCAGAAGAACCAGCTTCAACCAGTCTGCTAAGGGGCTTGCTGACGCCAGAAGACCCCCCCTTTCCTTTCCCTCTCTCTCTCTCTCTCTCTCTCTCTCTCTCTCTCTCTCGTGCTCCGTTTTTGCCACTAAAAGAGTGGCATGAATAATCCATGCCAGATAAAGAACTGCAGCAGAGAGGGACGTGATTCGCTCGTGCACATTCGCACACCCTCGGACACACTCACACACGCGTGTATCGTGAGCCGGGCTGATGGAGGCAGAGCAGAGGGGCGTGTGAGACTGCAGTGATATCCTTCTTCTCCGCTCGACGCGTGGAGAACGATCTTCCTATTGCGCTTTGAAAGCCGAAGCTGGCATGTTCTGCTTCTGCTTGCAGGGCTCTTTGCTGAAGCTCCAGGCTCTGGAGGGAGACAGCAGCCCTTCATCAGACCCCTCTCCCGAAGACAGTCCACCTGGCCTGGGATTCAAAGACGAAATCCTGATTCCTTCATGCAATGGCGTTGGGCAAGAGCACAGCTTACCAGGTAACAGAGCCGGCAGTGCTTTATGGATAGCATGTGAGTGGCTGATGTCAGAATGAATGGTGGGCTGCTACGATGCATGAATGAATGAATGTGGTCTTCTGATATTAAAAACCTAGTTATCGACAAACAGACCAATAGGAATGCTGTGATTATTTGTTTATAGTTTTTGTGTAGAAGATGGCTCTTGTTTTTTGGGCAAATGTGAATTATTTGCCTGAGCCACTTCACGCTGGAATCTATTAATAACGCAGGCACTGAGATCGCAGGCACCTCCTCACAGCACGACTTTAACACACAAGCACATGTATTCATCCCACAGATTGTTTATGCGCTACCTCTTGCATTCCACTGTTTTTTTATCTGCTCTAAAAGCTTACAAATGCATGTTTCAGCTTTTTTGAGCTAACTTCACTCTTCTGAGTAGTTACGTTTAACCAGCTGATGATTTTTGGGCTCTCCTCAAGTTCACACAGGTGTTGCAGAGTAGCTACATGTGCAGTATATGCCCGGGTGCAAATAATGTTTTTAGTAAGCATGCAATCATCTAAATTTAATTTTCAATTCATCTAAATAAAAATGACATTTATACACTACTGTTTAAAAGTGTTTTTTATTTTAGAAAAAAAGTCACTCATGCTCAAAAAGGTTACAAAATGTATTAAAAACATTAATACTGTGGAATATAATTGCAATTTAAAATAACCATTTTATATAAAAAAAAAACGATTTAAAATGTAATTTATTCTTGGGATGAATAAGCGCAAGTGTCAGCATTGTTAATCCTTCAGAAATCATTCGAATATGCTGATTTGTTGCTCAAGAAACATTTATTGTTATTATCAGTGTAGAAAAATTATGCTGCTTGATGTTTTTCAGTATTCTTTAGTGAATCGAAAGTTTACAAGAACAGCATTTATTTATTACGGAAATATTTCGTAACATTATGAATGTCTTTACTTTTTTTTTTGATTAGTTTAGAAATGCAAATACACACAATGCTGACGCCAAACTTTTGAATAGTAGTGTACATTATGAAGCTTAACTGAACTACTGAATTTTTTGCCTGTCTGTATATTGTTTTGTGATGCTTTCAATGCAATTTATAGATATGATTCTGATAATGGAATAGGCCTGGTGATGACTCTAGAGAGCCTACTGAAGCACACCCTGGAAACCATATAGCAATGCAATAACAACCCCTCAGAACACTTAAGCAAACATATAGCAACACCCTGGCAACAGCAAATAACATAAATAGCGATGCAGTAACATCTATACAGAACATTTTAGCAGCCAGATGAAATCACCATGGCAACCATCCACAACATCTTAACAACTGCATAGCTAGTAGCAACACAATAACAACCACTCGGAACACATATGCAACATCATAACAAATCCCTAGCAACAGCCCACAAACAATATCAGTTAGAACAAATAGGCAACTTCCTAACAACAGCCCATAATCTTTAGTAATTTTAGAACATCTTACTGTACCATCAGCATCCCCCTAGCAACAGCCCAGAACACCTTTGAAACTGCAAAGCAACACAATATCAATAAAATCGATACAATTAAGCTATTTCATAACAACACAGAAAAGTTCGCTTGGGTCATCCTAATAGCTGCATACAAACACTCTGGCAACACCAAGCAACTGCATATCACCACAATAACAACCCACATATAAGCACCCTGGCAATCATACACATAGCACATTACCAATGACATAGCAACACCCTAGCAACAGCCCAGAACATCTTTGAAACTGTACACCAACTAAAAAATGTCTTTTACACCAAGGAACTCCATAGCAACGTCCACCCACAACATCTTAGCAATCGCACCTAAACACCCTGGTAACCACTTGCATAGCAATCCCCTAGCAACAGGCCCAGAACACATTTAAACAGTAACATTACAGTAACTTTGAGCAAGTGTTCCTTACACCTAGGCAAATCCATAGCAATAAAAACATATAAATACAATGGCAACCACTCATACATAGCACATCACATACGTTAGCAACCCCCTAGCAACCTTGCACAACACTTTGGAAATTTGCTGGCAGATTGGCACAGCAAGCACCACTTGTTTTAGAAAATTGATGGGATTGGATACTAGGCAACTGTGAGAAAATCTTCTGTCTTTTCCAGATGAAGTGCTCAGTTTGAATTGTAATCTGAGGGTTAGCAGCCCTCAAACACACTGCTTTTATCTCAGCGTGAGACTCTGATCTGTGTGTGTGTGTTCAGACTGTAGGCTGGCAGAGGGTGACCGTAGCAGTGATCTCCAGCAGAGCCCTGGGCCCAGTCGACTCATGCAGTACATCACAGACGACAACAGCCCCCTGCCCTCCCCACGCTGCTCCAGCCTCAGCCAGAGCCAACGCTTCAACACAGATCCTGAATCTGCCCCGTCTCCACCCTGCGCCCAGCATCTCATCATGTACAAGCACACACACACACACACACACACATTGAGCTTCATAGGGACATTCCATAGACGTACTGTAAGGATTTTATACTGTGTTATACTTAATTTAAACGTCCTGCATTTTTAGATTTCCAAAAAAAGATAATTCTCTATGATTTATAAGATACTTTCCTTGTGGTGACTAAAGTATTTCTTCACAAGGACAAGGTTTTCAAATATATTGTCCCTCTAACATAGGGTATACGCATGCACAGACACAGAGTACTTTCAGTCGAAATACCTCTTTTCTCCTTTCCTGCAGAGCAAGTCTCAGAATCAGCCGGCTGCAGCTAGTAGCACAGTGACCCACTTTCAAACCTGATTTTCATGTCTCATTATTAACATGAGTTTCCTGCTGACTAATGCTGTAGTGATGGAAACAGACATCTGTGACAGCCTATATAGTGTGTGTGTGTGTATGTAGGCTGAGATGGGAAATAGGCAATGTAGTTTCCAAACTTATATTTGTTTTTGGTGTTTACGACGTTGACCCACAAGGTTTGTAGTAAAAGGGATAGTTTACCCAATAATGTAAATTATGTCATTAACCACTTACCCTCTTTTTCCAAACCTGTAAGATCTTCGTTATTCTTCGGAACACAAATTAAGATATTTTTGATGCATACCGAGAGCTCTTTGAACCTCCGTAGACAGCATGCATTCTTACACTATCAAGGCTTCAACACGTAGCAAGGAGATCATTAAAATAATCCACGTGACGTCAGGGGTTCAATTTTAAGAAGCTACAAGAAATACATTGTTTACATATGTGATACTCTTTAAAATGTCTATAGAGTGACGTTGAGACAAAGTGTTGAATAAAGTCATTATTTTATACATAGTTTGCTTTGTGCATAAAAAGTATTCTTGTAGCTTTGTAAAATTGCAGTTGAACCTCTGTCATGTGGATTATTTTTAACAGTCTCTTTGCTGTGTTTCTGAGCCCTGATCATAGCCTTGCTGCCTATGGGAAGGTCAGAGAGCTCTCAGAATGCATCCAGATGATAAATGAAGGTCTTATAGGTTTGGAATGACTTGAGGGTGAGTAATTAACGACAGAATTTAATAGAGTAAAATAAACTAGACAGGACACAAGATGCATAGTTTCTGTAATTTCATAATATTATATTAATATTCAGCTAATTGATCAAAGTAGCAGAAAGTTTATAATGTTAAGTTTTTAGTGTTTTATGTTAAGTTTATATATTTTAAGTATCAAAAAAGCTTCATGGTTAATAAGCATAATAACTATATTCAGCATTGACAATAATAAGAACTTTCTTTTAAGAAGCAAATCAACATATTAGAATGATTTCTGAAGAATCACATGATGCTGAAATTTCAGGTTTCCATCAAAGGAATAAAGTGTATTTAAAATATATTACAATCTAACAGTTTTGAAAGATAATTATTGTTCACAATTTTAAATCAGCTTTGTGTGCATAAGATACTTTAAAAAGTCAATTACAACAGTGATGATCTGACAGATCCCAAACCCGTGAACAGAAATATACACAATAGAACTGAAAGTTAAGTGCACCTTTTTGTACATACAGTAGTACTTGTATAGAATTCACAATCAGTGTTTCTAACAGAAAAGTTGCATTACTATGAAGACAGCACTTTTGTACAGTAGTTTTAGTAATCCCTTTAAAGCTGCCTGGTCTACATGATCCGTATGTGTGTTTTCTTTTATTTAGGGCTCGTGGAGTTGTTAGAACAGAGGTTCCTGGAGATGCAAAGGAAGCTACTTCTATCCCACTCCTCACCAGACACATCCAAACTCTCAAGAGGAGAATACGCAAGTTTGAGGAGCGCTTTGAGCATGACATGAACTATAAGGTCAGAATAATGAAATATCCTGGAAATACACTATATTGCCCAAAATATTGTGACACTGCCCAAGAACAGAAAAAGGCACTTTCAAAACTTTGTGATGCATTTAAAAACTATATCTCTGTTGTAAACAGTTCAGTCTAAAATGCACAAGACATTGGTGTTTCCTGACGAGGTTTTGGCCCAAGGTCTGCAAAGGTTTTGGCTACATTCACACCAGTGGTGTTCAGCCAGGATTAGGACTTTGCTTTCTGCAGACCAGTCAAGTTCTTCCACAGTCATTATACGCAGATGCACTATCATGTTAGAATAGAAAATGGTCCTGTCTGAACTGTTGCTATTAAGTTAGAAGCACACAACTCGCTACTTAAACATAAAGTAGTCAAACCTGTTCATTAAAAGGAGGTGTTCCAATACTTCCAATATAGGGTGTATCATGAACAATTAGATATTGTGTTCAATATTTGCCATTGTTTTTTAGTGCCCTCTGCTGGAGAATAATCATACTACTGTTATGTTATGTACGGTTATCTTCATTTAGATAACCAAACTGGTCGAAACATATGATAAAAAGTTACAGCATTTGAATTGAGTTTGTGCCTGTTCTCACCCACAGCCTTCACATAATGATAAATCGACCAATCCAGAGATTTTCAAGCTCATGAGCGAACTAGCCAGATCTCGCAAGCAGCTCAAAGGTAAGACTTCAAGTCCGAAAAATAAAACATAAGGTAATTCATGGGCCTATTTTATTAATTAAAAACAACTTTAAAAGACTAATTGTTACATAGCCCTCAGAACATTCTTACATTTTATTGTAATTACTATGAACCCATTTTCAGATTTACATTCTCTTCAAAAGACAAAAAAAAAGTCATGATGAGTAAATTCTAATTTCATTGTCAATCTTAGATGTTTTATTAAAAAAATAATTATTATTATTACTTATTTTTTAAATAAGTTACAAAAAAACTTTTAACCTTTTTTGAGATACTGTACGTATACAGGTGCACTTCGAAAACAGTTTAATATCATGAAAAATGTCCTTTATTTGTAACTTGTTTCATAAAAGTGAAACTTTCATATATTCTAGATTCGTCGCATGTAAAGTAAAGCTTTTCTTACAGCTCATCAAGTTTAAAAATCCAGTATCTCAAAATCTTAGAATATTTACATTGGAGTTTGTATTAATTAGCCATCCCAACAGTGTAAATTCCTGCTACCTCTTGTTCTTTGAAACCACAAAAGTCTAAAATGAAAGAAGAAGACTGCTGACTTGGCAGCGATCCAGAAGACACTCATTGACACCCTCCACAAAGAGTGTAAGTCACCAAAGGTCATTACTGAAAGGATTGGCGGTTCTAAAAGTGCTGAATGAACGTATATTAAAAGTTTACTGGAAGGAAGAAATTGGCTATAGGGAAAGGTGCACAAGCAACAGGGGTGAGCACAAGATTGAGAAAACTGTCAAACACCTGGGAGAACTTCATAAAGAGTGGGCTGAAGCTGGAGTCCCTCAGATGTCTTCAGGAAAAGGGCTACCAAACGACTTATGAAACAGAAGCAATGTCAGAAGCATCTTACCTGGGCTAAGAAGAAAAATAAGCCTGTTGCTCAGTGCTTCAAATTCCTCTTTTCAGATAAAAAATTTTGCATTTTGTTTGGAAATCAAGGTCTGGAGTCTGGGGGAAGACTGGGGAGGCACAGAATCCAAGCTGCTTGAAGTCCAGTGTGAAGTTTCTGGAGTCAGTGATGATTAGGGGTGCTTTGACGTCTGCTGGTGTTGGTCCGTTGTGATTTATCAAGTCTAATGTCAATGCAGCCGTCTATCAGGTGATTTTGGAGAACTCTCTTCTTCCATCTGCTGACAAGCTTTATGAAGATGCTGATTTACGTTTCCAGCAGGACTTTAGCTTCTGCCTACAGTACCACTTTCAAGTGCTTTGCTGACCATGATATAACTGTGATTGATTGGCCAACCAAAATGCCTGACCTGAAGCCCATATGGATTTTGTGGGATATTTCTAAGAGAAAGACGAGAAACAGTCGAAACAACAATCCAGACGAGCTGAAGCTCAATAGTGCCTCAGCAGAGCCACAGGCAGATCACTTCCATCACTCCTCACTGATGCTGGAGTTTGTGCTAAATCAGCCCCAACCAAGCATTGGGTTTTTTTGTTTGATCTTAGAAAGTATTCTATTATTTTGAGAAACTGGATTTTTGGCGTTCATGAACTGTAAACTCTAATTCATCAAAACTAAAACAAACAAAAAACTTTTTAAATGTTTTACATTAACATTTAAAATATATGAAAGGTTTTTTTTAGATGTACCTAGATGTGTGTACAGTATTGTGTATACACTACCGTTCAGAAATTTGGGGTCAGTAAGATATTTAATGGTTGTTAAGGATGTTTCTTCTGCTCATCAAGGCTGCATTTATTAGATTAAAAATCCAGAAAAAAAAAACTGTAATATTGTGAAATATTATTTCAATTTAAAATAACTGTTTTCTGTGTCAATTAAAAAAAAAAGTGATTTATTCCTGTGATACAAAGCATCATTACTCCAGTCTTCAGTGTCACATGATACTTTCAGAAAAAACATTTTTCTTTTACCAAATATAAAGCATTCCTAAAATGTAAATCAATGCTGTGACTTTTTTGTTCATTTAATAGATCCTTGGTTAATAAAAGCTTTATTTTCTTTCAAAGAAGAAAGAATAAAAATGTACAGTACATTTGAACAGTAGCGAAACAGTAAACTACTGTAACAGTAGATCTGAACTTTATTATCCATTTTAAATAAATAAATAATATTTTAATGATCAAGAATCCTAAATCCTAAAATATTAAGCAGCTCAACTGTTTCCAACACTGATAAAAAAACATCAGTATATTAGAATGATTTTTGAAATGATCATGTGACACTGAAGACTGGAGTAATGATGCTTTGTATCAATATATTGACACAGAAAACAGTTATTTTAAATTGAAATAATATTTCACAATATTACAGTTTTTTCTGGATTTTTAATCTAATAAATACAGCCTTGATGAGCAGAAGAAACATTTAAAACTATTACACTACTAAAACTATGAAATATCTTACTGTTCAGAAACTTTTGCATGGTAGTGTAAATCTTTTATAGGCTTTTATATTCATGGTTTACAATAAATACCACTCCACATGAACTCATCTCTCCAAATTATAACTAATATGTGTGACAAGATAAGTTTCTCATGAGGTGCACACATAGAAATATGTGTGCGTGTGTGTGTGTGTGTGTGTGTGTGTGTTTGTAATGAAAAAGATAGATAGATAGATTTTTGGATTACTGTGCTTATCTCATTGCGCAAGCCAATATTGCGCTGTCATCACATGACAGATTATCTAGTGTGACTTGGTTTATTTTCATATTCCGTTTCTAAATATTTAACTGTACTTTTTGTTGTGGCCATCCCAACAGAGAAATAGAGCTTGCAATTTTCAGTTCAATTAAATGTTCATGTTATATTTTGGTTGCATTTGTGAGTTAATAAAAAGTGATTGGTTCTATAAAATTGGCACATAATAATCACAATTTATTGATCACAACCCCCTGAATCTACTCAAACTGCAAAAGCATCACAGCATGTTTTGAGGTATGGGCAAATGCTGTATCGCTGGGAATAAATGTCAGCTCGTATCGTGCCAAAACGTCCGATTTACACCCCTAATGATCTCAGGAATCATTTATGTCTGGAGCACGAACGCTGCAGAACTGAAGTTAAATAGTGCCACGGGTTTGTTCTACACCCATTTCCTCCATCATTCTCTACAAATATCTTCTAATGGCTCTTTCCTGCCGTTTAAGAGCCATTAAATCTCTAGCACTCATTTCTAAAATGGTATAATTGCTGCTCCCAAATGAGCCCACAATACCTTTTCTTACACATTTCCAACAAACAACCTGAAGACCTCCATGTCAGACAGAAAGCACACTTGATTCTTTTCCCATTAGCTCAGGATTGGCCCAAAAACTCAGTGAATTACAGCCACAAGCGTTGCTCTCAATACAAAACGCTGTATGTCCCAGAACGCACAGCTGTAATCCCAGCCAAAACCTCAGAGAGATGACTACAACAAGTGCCAGTTGTCGGTTCTGTGTTGGAAGCAATAACTTTGTCTAAGCCCTCACAGTTGGGTTATATTTTTAGACATGTAAGGCGACAAACTAAAGAAGCCCAACAGACTCCGAGTAACTGTCAGCTGGAATAAGAGATACCGCTTCACCCTACAGCAGTTCTACGAAGCTCACATTAACATTTTAATTGCATAAAATAAGCCGGTGTAACAGAGCTGAGCGATCGCAAGCTATTCTGATAAAGCAACAAACATTCACCCTGTCAATATCACTCTGCAACCGTGCCATGCTTGTAATGAAAGCTAAACAATCACCAATCATTTAAATATGCTGTAATACTAGAATAAAGATTCTTTGGGGCCTAATGGATTAGTGCAATGAAAACAACTCCATACTGATGTAAAATTCAAACCTCAGCATCTGCTACAACCCTTGAGAGTAGAGGTTTTAAAGGGTCACATCTTGAAAAAAAAAAACTTTTTTTTCACTCTTTTGAAATAAAGAGTTTAATATGTGATGTAGACCTATTCAGATTTATAACGCAGCGCACTTTTCTCAGACTGTTTATGAAAAACCAAGCAAAATGGGTCATTGATGTCATAAACTAAATGTTTTTCTAGCTTAGATTTTTACTTATTTATCTACAAATTCTTAAATGTTATTTTTATATTTCAATACAAGTAAAATGAGTCTTTTTTCAGAAAAAACAAGTTAAAACTAATTATTTTTTACTCAAAACAAGCAAAAAACATTCTGCAAATGGGGTAAGCAAAAAAAACATTTAATTTTGACCTTTATTTTATTTAAATTTTTTTATATAAACTACAATAATTTTTACTTGTCGAGAAAAACCTTTTTTATTAAAAAATTTCTAGATTTTTTGGCTGGAAAAAAAAAGACCAAAATAAAATCTAAGCTAGAAAAGCATTTTTTGCATTTGCATTTGCAGGGAATGACAGTATAGTATACAGATGGTAACCAACCAAAACAGATATAACAAGACAACTTTAATTCTGAAGGTAAAATGGAAAAATAAAATGCTGCAAGTGTAAAATATGGCCCCTTTAAAGCACTAAAATTAATGGAGTTGCAGTGGTCAATGGGACGTGTGTGTGAACCATGAGGGAGATTAGCTGAAGCTCTCAGGCCTAAGTGAGTCTTTTAAACGTCTCAGTAGAGCATGACGCTGCGAATCCACAACAGCTGAATGCATGGTCACCTCGGCTGCCCTTCCAAGGTCGTGACTCATGATTCTTCAGAGAAAGTACATTGCTCAAAGGTTGCTCAGGAGATTTTGCTGCTGTCACTGATTTGTTAGTGGTGCTGGGTAATGAAAGCGTGACTAATGGTGCTCATACATGCATGTATTAGTGATCTCCATTTATGCATTTTGACAGAAGATTTTAGAAATAGGTCAACAACATCCATATATATATATATATATGTGTGTGTGTGTGTGTGTGTGTGTGTGTGTGTGTGTGTGTGTGTGTGTGTGTGTGTGTGTGTGTGTGTCTGCCTGTGTGTGTGTGTGTGTGTGTGTGTGTAAAACTTTAAGTGCTCAAAATAAAAAAATTTAATTAAATCAATAAAAAAAACAAAAAAGCTTAAAAACAAAATTCATCAAGTTAGAATATTAAAATATCTAAAACTAAAATAAAAATTTCATTTTTAAATTCAAATTCATTTTCTATCTTTTTGATTTTTGTAAAAAATGAGCTACTACTGTTTGCTAAGCCAGAGCACCCTAGCAAGCACAAACATCCACAAAACCAAGCATCATGGTGGCAAATTTTGCATGGTCAAACACCAATCAGATTTTCTTATCCTTCTCAGATGTTTCTTAAAAAGCATTAAATTAAAAAAAAATAACAGGGACACAAAAGATTATATTAGAGCATAGAGCTAGAAAATTAATATTTATTCCAAACATTAAGGGCAATGAGAAGTATGGGATAACAACAATCACCGTACTTGCATAAATGATTAATTCAGGGTCACCTCAGGCTAAGGAGCAAAATGCTTTCTGGAAGAATAAGCAATCAAACAAGGCTGAATAATCAGGGCAAAATTGCTGCAGTGTTTCAGAAGAGAACTTCAGATAAACAGCCTGCTTACAGCGAACGAGCATAGAAGCGGCGGAAAGATGAAATGAGAGGAGGAAGAGCGATGTACACGCGTATGGCTGAAGGTTCTGGGGTTGTGTGTGTGTGTTTGTTTGTGTTGCTGAGAGCTTTATGAGGTGTGTGTGGCTGATGTACGTGGGACAAATGTAGCGTCTATTCAATTCAGCTGTTCTGTACCAAAGATTTAAGGATTTGCTTGTCACCGAGAGCAACAATTGAATGTGAGGAATGATTTGCGAGATGAAAATGTCATTTTAGGTCACACTGCTGCTGAATTTATAAAAACACTTGCTCTAGACTTGACTGAAGCAAGCAAAAATGACAAAGCCAAAACAGATTTGTGCGAGAAATGTCATTTATGATAATAAAAATTAAAGATCAACCTCAATCAGATTGGATGAGCCCAAGTCAAAACTCTCATGTGCATTTGTTATTTTATTAGGGGTGGGCAAAGATTCATTATTTTAATCTAGAGTAATCTAGATTAAAATGGCTCATTTGAGATCTGCCGAAGGCATTCAGAATTTGTGTGCTACCTATTATATTTGAGATATCTGTGTGTCAGTACTGCCATCTTAAAAGTAGGGGTGTGAATTTTGGTTTCACACTTCAATGCAATGCGATATTTATTATCAACACAATGGCGCAGTTTCACAAACTTGGCTTAGGTTAAATCAGGACTAGGCCCTAGTTAAATTAATATATAAATGCATCTTTTACTAAATTTAAAGATACTGTATGTCAGAGCAAGATATTTTCAGTAGAAGCAGTTCAAACATGCATTTTAGTCTGTGACTATAAGCCTTGTCTGTGAAACCAGGAGAATATCATTTTCTCCTTCAGTATTTACTGCACATGGCTACATTTTAAAATCACATTTATTTTGTGCAAAATTAATTTACTTTTTAATCATTATATAAACAGGCTACTATTTTAAAACTATTACTTATTTTAAAAAGTGCTATTTGAGTATACAGAAATAGTCTTGACTTTTAAAAGTTGCATTTTTTTGTTTTTCCTCTGCATTATTGCCGCTTAATAATTACTGATGAGATCCTAGACCGCGGCAGCTTTAACAGGCTGCATTCAGACTAATACACCGATCTCTTTCCATATATCAGATGTTTTGCTTTGCGGTCTGAAAACATAACTCACTGTGTGCTCATCAATTTTGTATAAAAGCATTAGAAAATGCAAGTAGCCTAAAATGCATTAAGCCGCAGCCGCGATCAGACGCTTCAGAATAAACAAACACAACGCGCATGTGATGCACAAGTCTGCCAGGGAGCAGGTTTCGTGCATCTAATACCAATGCTTTCCAAACTGCATATGAAGATCACGGACGACAGGTGATAAGAATCGAAGCTCATCCCGTACTGTAGTTTATTACCCAACTTTGTGAATAGATTAACAGCAATATATATATTTTTTTTTTAATCGCGTGATAAGAGTCTTGCGTTAACACCGATAATGGCCCACCAGTATATTTTATATTAAAGAGCCTCTATTATGGATTTTGAACCGATAGCGGTGTCCCGGTAACGCTGTATACAAAGCAGCACTGCACTCACAAACACTGCTTTATCAGGCATTCTTCTGGCCCTTTTTTGAGCCTCTTAATTAGTTTTGTTTTTTATGTAAATGATTCAATAAATACTGTACCGTGCCATTTATACTGAGGTATTACCGTACCGTGAAGTTGTGATACCGTTACATCCCTAATAATAAGACAAACAGTGTTTTTGTCTTTTCATGCATGATATAGATGAGTTTTTTTGTTAACGGGAACAGATCTGGAGAAATGTAACATTACATAACTTGCTCAGCATTGGATCCTCTCCAGTGAATGGACTCATATTTTAGTCCGAAGTTAAAATCGTCTGCATAATGGATTTTTTTTTTTTTACAAATATGCAGCCTTTCATCTCATAAGATAAGTTAATTAAAGGACTGGAGTAATGAGATTGCTTGTGGGTTATTTTGACGTTTTTATAAGATTGCCGTTTTAAAAGTATCCATTTGGCAGCGGTACCACAAAGAACCTTAACGATAGCAAACCCTGTATTTAGCAGCTGTTAGGACTCACTTTTTGATGGCAAGAGAATCCACAGGAGAGCAAGTGATGTAATGCTACATATCTCTAAACCTGTTCTGATCAACAAATCTACAGTTAAGTTAATAAACTATATTACATGCCAGAAGAAGCTCATTGCTGTTGTCATTTGATAGAAGCAATAAGGCACTCGAGGATGCTTAAGAGGTGTTGTTATGCATAACGTGAAGCAGAGGCTTATTGGTTTATTAAATCAAGCAGCATAGATGCATATTATTTTCTAATTTATTTCTAAGTAGCAACATGACATGCAGTGTCCTTTATTAAAAGCAGAAGGTATTTCCCTGCTGGTCATTCAGATTTCACCTTGATCTTCATTTGATTGGGACAGAGAGATCATAAATAGTACATGATCGTAGAGACTGAAACAGTGAATTGAACGTGAAGCGTTTAATCGTTTGAATAATTTGTCTGATGATAGTGTGACAGATAAACGGCATGTAGATGATGTCAGATTGTAAAAGACTAATTCTGTACGAATCTGATGAGAAATGCAGGGATGTGTGTTTGCAAGGGTCACGTTTATTTATTTTTTTACAGCATCTAGGATTTATGATGTCTGCGTTGAAGGTTACACCACGTACAATTGTTAGTAGGAAGACAATGCTCATTTGTTTTACCCACCTCTCTGTGGATCTGAAAATGGCAAAAGGAAAAGTACATTTTCAAGCCTTTGCAATAGATTGAGACTGACACATTGGGGCTCGGTCTTAAAAATCTACTTTCCAAAAGGGTTTTATAGCCTTTTATTTCCTGATTCCAAAGGAAACTGAAGTTTGGAAAACTCTCAGAAGCTTTGTAAAGCCCAGGATGGCTTCACAAGTCAACATAAAACGGACATTCACAACCATTTTACTTTCATAATATGACACAATTTGAGTAAATAAGTATCTTCAATTGAGGGGGGGAAAAAAAAGTAGGCTGAAGCTTGATTATGGCCAGCAGTAACTGATTAGATCATGAAAAATATCCATTTTGGCAAGTCTTCAAGTAAATTGTTTCTTTGCAACTCTGCAACTGCGCTGTCTGACCTCGACGGATGGTTTCCTTATACTTTTGCTGTACTTTGATAGCACGTGAACGTAGTCAGATACATTATCTAACTAGAATGCATTACTTTTGTCAAGTGCCAATTTTTTTGTTTCTATTCTTCACTTGAGATCCAATGCGAGTTCATCAATGAAGCGTCTGCTAATGCTCGTCTACCGGTGTGGTGGTGAGATAACATTGTATTACGTATCAGCGTTCTTATTACGCAATAAATCATCATAAGCGATGGCTAATAAGCAAACCAATTAAGAGGGAAGCCTTAACTCAACCATACAGACGAATCTGATAACACGCCCCGGTTATTACTCTGTAAACACGCTGACATCATGGTTTCTTATTGATTTAACAACCAATTACCAGATACTCATCTGCTGTTTATAGATCCAGCTGTGGTGAAGAATAAATCACCACAATGGGTGCATGCTCTGTTCACAAGCGCGTGGCTACGCGTGTCCTACTGTTTTCTGTCTGTGCTTCCCGTCTAGTGTTCTGTGGACTTTTATTATGAATGTTTGTCTCTCATTGCTTCTATGTTCCCTTGTGTTTGTGCCCCCTTGTTAGTTGCAATAGTGCTGATCAGCTTCGCCCCCTCGTTTACCCTCTTGTCTCGCCTTTAAAAAGTGCTCATGTTTGTCAGTCTGATCGCTGTGTATTGTGAATGTTAATTCCTCTACGAAGCATTTTCCTTGTTCCCCGATTTAGACTTGTCTTTCCGTGTGTTTTGATCTCTGCCTGGTTTCTGCCGTTTCTTGCCCTTTTTTGATACTGTTTGCTGATGGCTTGACCTCTGCTGTATACTGGACCATTCTTTGCCTTTCCTGTTTGACGCGGTTTTGCCCAAGCTATGCATTTGGATCCACACATTCCCTTCTCAGGCGTCAAACCTACAGACATTAGCTGCCTATTTAGACTCACCTCCCAAGGGTTCATTAGTAACGGCACAAAGAAGAGGGATTATCCATGCTAAATGTGTGGCCATGGCTCAATAGTCCTCATCCTCCAGCATCAGGCCATTTGTGTAATTGGTTTACAATTGCAAACCACATACAAATGTATGAATAAGGTGTAGGACATAATTGAAGAAAAACAAATGAAAGCAGCCATGCACCTGCTGCACGCTGGTGTTTATTGTCTCTCTGAGCCGGGTCATTGTTGCTGCCGGTCTCGGCTAAGTTGAATTTATGAGTGTTCTTAAGTAGGTCAAGTGCATCTTCTTTTGAAAGTCTGTGAAGAGAGGCGAGTTTCTCCTTGGGGATGCTTATTGTTTGGCTATTGTTTGTTTTCTGCTGCTCTGCGGCAGTTTGGTCATCCAGTAATAAGCAACTCTATTCAGAGAAACAACAGAAAAATTGCATGATGCCTGGATTTACAGAAACAATCAAATAAAAAGCCCTCATGATAATTAGACTGTTTTCATAAGGCCGCCTCAAGTCTATGTAATAATGAGAGGTGTTCGCTAAGGGAAGCTTCACTACTGCTGGTGTTCATACTTAAAACAAAGATTCACTTTGTCATTTATTTTGTCTGGACGTATGAAAAAAGATAGACCTGTGTAATTTCTAGAGACTTAGACTTGGCTTATTTTGATGAAAACCACTAAGATACCACCTATTAACTGGAACAACAACCTAGCAACTACCCAAAACATTACAGCAACCAGCTAATAAGCACTCAGAATACCACCAAGAACATCACAGCAACCATTTGCAACACTCTAGATACCACATAATCACAGAAGCCCAGGAAACTTGCAGAACACCCTAACAACCACTTAGCAATTATTTAGAAAACCCTAGCAACCACCCTGAACACCCAATAGCAACCATTCAGGATATTAAGTTTATTTGCAAAAAATCAGCAGATCAGTCCTTTTTTTTTTTTAATTATGGTTTATTTATTATGTTATCATGTTTTTATTAGGTTTTATGAAAGACTATAGAACACCCAAGACCTGTCACTTGTATAGTTTTGAATGGAAGAAAAGGCAATGCTTAACACGGTTGATCAATCACAGGAACCCCACCTTCTGAATAAAATAGCCAATCACTGATGTCATTAGACGTTCTGGTTCCTATAGAAACGTTTACAATTCTGAGACATGCGCCTAGGGCTGCGCACTCAATGATCTCACCAGAGAAACAAGCTTTTTATAACGCTATTTCAGCAAAAGAAACATTTATTACACAGTTCCTGTCAGATTTCAGATGAAAATATAAAAAACAATAGTGAACAGTTTTGGAGAATCTGATGTTTCCCCATTCAAAGAAATAGGAGCTGCCCTTGGATGCCCCAGAGGCGTTTCAAAGATGGCCGCAGAGTGACATGACTTGTCTTAAAGAGATATGAAGAGTTTATTTGCTATTTATATGTTATTCTGTAAATGTTATTAGCATAACAAGTAAACATATTTAAGAAATATAAATATGTTAACATATTTCAATATATTGCCAATATATCAAACCAGATACATTTTTAAATATTGTTTAAATATGTAAAAATATTATATACAAAATTTAGATTTGGCTGTAGATTTAGCTGTAATTGGCCAACATATCAGTTGTCAGACTTCAAATATAAAGAATGATCTATAATCCGTTTGGATAGACAATATTATCATAATTCTCCAATAATGGTTTAAAATGTTGACATCAGCATTTGGAGCAATAGGAAAAACTATGCCGACATGCTTAATTTTATTTAGACCAATGTTTTAATTAATGGGTAATGTGTTGTTTTCCCCTAACTGATTAAAAACGATGAAAAAAATGCAGTAATTGATTTATAGTAATTTTGAGCTTTCAGTGTGCTCTCATTACAAAATAATTTCATTATTAACAAGAAAGTCTTTGTTAAAAACTAACCAAAATTACAAATAATTTGGGCAACACTTTACAACAAGGTGTCATTTGTTAACATTAGTTAATGTGTTAACTAACATGAATGAACAACGAACGATGCCTTTATTACACTATTTATTAATGTTAGCTCACTCATTACATAAACACAACTGTGATTTTAATAATGCAATAGTAAATGCTGAATAGACCCATCACGATAACTTTTTGTTGTGCATTTTATGCCACTAGATGTATAATCATAATATAACAGCATAATAATGCAAGAAGACCTACACAATTAGATGGAGAGATTAAAGGAGAAATTAAGGAGATTTTCCCCTTTTTTTCTCTAAAAAGTAGGGGTGCACACTATTGCTGAAAAACACAATCCCTAGCAGTCAGATCTATGCATGAGCAAAGGCACAGGTCCCCATACAAGGCCATATCTGCAGATACTTTATTGTTGAAGGATTTTTAAGAATGTGAACTACTGTAGCAAATCATGACTGCACCACGTTATGCAGAAGAAGCTGCAAAAGACATAGGAACAAGTGGAATGCCAAAAATGTTATAATGTTTTTTTTTTTTTTTAAGTAAATATAACGGGCAATATATTCCATCTCCGGGTCATTTACATATATTGTGCGATAAGTCGATATATTTATTATTGCGACCGGTCTAATGCTAAAATTAACATTAAAGGTGCTCTGTGATGTTGCAGGATTTTAGCTCGATTTCATTTTTAACTCAAACCGTATGCATAACCCCTTGATCGTCTTGCTGTCTGCTCTCTGAATACACTGGGGAAAAACTCACACAGAGGCTGGAATACCAAAACAAACACTATGGGCACAGGATGTTCACCAAAGCAAAAAAAAAAAAAAAAATCTGCGCATTAAACCCCACCTCTTCTTGCCGATTAGTTGGCCGAAGTTTGTTATTGCAACATCGCATAGAGCACCTTTAACTAAGATTCATAAACTATTGTTTAATCTTAGTTTACATGTAACTAACTAATGTTAACTAAAGAACCTTATTGCAAAGTGTTACCATAATTTGTTTATAATCTCTGCACAGGAGAGACTTAGCATTGTTTCCAAACAAATCTAAATATATTAGTATCGGCATCAGCTCAGTTAAAAAATATCAGCAAAAATCCAAATCCCTAGTTATCAGTATCTGCCAAAATGTTCATTCCTACTAGCAACCAACAGAACACTCTTGCTATTGCTAAATCAGCACTGACTGCAAGTCTCGCAGTTGTCCTCGAAAATAACATATTGTTTTTTCCAGATGTAACAGGACAGCAGGCAGCACTGTGTGTGCGAGGAAGCAGTGCTAGAGCTTGTTAAAATGGTTCGGCAGTGGGAGAGTCTCATTGATATTGTAAGTGGTAGGGATGGGTGAAGGGTACGCAGTCAGTTCCACTATGTCTATGACAGGCCATTGGACTCTGTGCTTTCTGCAGTGTGTGGGTGCCCTTGTCCCATTACTGCAGCTCGTACACTAGCAGCGCGTCATCCAGACAGCCGTCAGGGCCTGAGCCTAATGCACTGCAGCAGCAGCGGCCAGACAATCTCTGCCACCACCAGAGGGGATGTACTGTACGCACATGTCCTGGAATACAGCACGGGAAGAATGACACCGCCTGCTATGAATACAGATCTCTTTATATCTGTGTGAAAGTCGTCATTGTTATCCCTGCTGCCCTCGGGGACTGCTGGAGTTTCAAATCGCAAAGGGTCGACAAGTGAGGTCACGTGACTGAGCGCACCTTTCTCAAAACCTGTCAGTTACGCTTCACTACATAATAAAGAAAAATAAGCATCCATGCAGAAAGAACATGAGCTATGTTTTTCAGTGCAGTATTTATACATCATACTAAGATATACCACGTCTAAATGATTATATAAATATAAATATATAAATATATATTATTTATATTTA
>JAUCNO010001034.1:2427210-2439722 GCA_032353835.1 Enteromius viviparus
ACCAACACATAAGAACATTGCTATTAATTTAGAATTGATAAAATGGGTTAACGTTAATTGACACAATATTTTTATACTAATTATGTGACTTAGAACATATAAAAGCATTTGCAAATGTATACAACCCTTATTTAAAGTGGACCCTCTTAATGCGATTATTATGAGATCTTGGCAGTATTGCGATTCAACGTTACCTCATATAAACACAATACTTCGATAATAATAATGCAACTATGCCCATAATCGCAGCAAGCATAATCGTATTAACATAGGAGGCCTACGCCGTTTTCAATCGAAATATACAGACATGTAAACAATATTGCCGCTCTGACCTGTCTAACTACTCTTTCGGCTATTAAAATAGTGAAGTTTTGTGTGGAATGGCAAAATGATTTTTTTTCTTTTTTTTTTCTTTTAAGTCAACGTAGAAAAACCTTTGGAACATTTTTGTTTGTTAAATAACCTATATGTTTTTGTTTTTTAAAACCAACAACCAGCAACCAGCGGCAGAAAGTGAGCTGATGCTTTTTCAAATCATTACAACTTGCCTAAATAAAATAAATGTAGCCTACATACTAAATTAATTAATGCATATAAAAATGTTTTAACAGTAAACCTCACTATAATAAAAGTGCGCATATAAAAATATTAACAATAAAATATACATGTGCAAATATGAAACATGTGAACTGGTGGTCTAGCAGTAGAATAAATCATTAGTGTTTTGGGGATGCGGGTTCTAATCCATTCTCGTAAAGGTCTTTTTTCTAATTAAAAACAAAGCGCTGTTCATTTAAGTGATTGAATATTAAGAGCAAGGTCATGTTCGTGTGAATGTTTTTTTTTTTTGTGCTTTTACCAGAACGAAGCGCTCGATCCTCTGTATGAAGACGCGCATTGTGCACGAGCGCCAACTTATAACAACAAACACGATCGCACGTCAGAACACATTTCAGCGATAAATCGCCTGCTATTTGAAACAGGTACCAATTTATTTTCAAATTAATAACAGTCTATCCGAGAAGCATCCCTGGAGACTACCACATGCCTCGTCACCTGTCCTAAGGTGCCTAGATGTATATGGTTCCTTCCATGATTTGGTGAGCTCCTCATGAACCTCTGGGAAGAAAGGCACTGGGGCTGAATGTGGCTTGGAGTCATGTCCGGAGCCCAGAAACCAATCGTCCAGCCTCGAGCATTCGGGGGTTGGTGGGGGATTCCCCTTTAGCCCGATGCTCTTGGCTGCCCAGAGGAGAATAGTTGCCAGCTCCGCCTCAGATTCTTTGATTCAGCCGCAGTGGGCTGAAGAAATCTCATCTTCTTCTGGGGCAGATGAACCAGCGCCATCTTTTGGAAGCTCCACGGGACTTCGCATTGGGAGATCAGGAGTCTGTGGGGACCTGCCCAGCGGTTTATTCCTGATTGTCACCCTGAGGTCTGTCAAGCCACTAGCTGATGCAGCCAAGGAGCCTTTACGGCCTTCCAAAACTGGAAGGGGTAGTGGACAAAGCTAGCCTTCTACTGAAAGAAAGTCGTGACTTGAGCAAAGCCATGGACATGTGCTTCCAATGACGGCATGAACCATCTGCAAAAACTGTCTCAGCGTGACCGAGGCCCAGACAAATGAGACGCGATCGTGGCCGTCATCAGAGGTGGGGAAATTCCTGCTTCTAGAAGCATGCGGTCGCTACCTGCACATGCTTCAGGACCGTGCAGCTGTAAGAAATTTGTTCCTTTAGGTCGGGACTGCTAAGGGGAAGACCGTGCAC
Source organism: Enteromius viviparus (assembly GCA_032353835.1). Taxonomy (NCBI): domain Eukaryota; kingdom Metazoa; phylum Chordata; class Actinopteri; order Cypriniformes; family Cyprinidae; genus Enteromius; species Enteromius viviparus. The sequence goes on from JAUCNO010001034.1 coordinate 2,428,980, forward strand.
ACAATTGTGCACCCAGTGCAGTCTCTCCGCTGGAATGCAGAGAATACTCTGACCGAGGATCTCGAACACCAGGTAAAAACATTTTATTCTTCTAATGGTGGTTTGCACGCCACCATCAGTGGCTAGGCATGCAAAAACCACTGGCCAATTCTCATTGGCTTTTTCTCCAAAGGGTTGATTGGTCTCCCAGGCAGGATCCCATGACGTCAGTCAATGACGTACCAAAAAGGGAACTCTATTTATGTATGCACAGGCTATATTTACTTATTTAATGGAAAATTGTGGTGTTTATTATAAGTGACTTAACCGTTCAACTTCTAAATTCATGTGTCCTTGTAATCTCTAATCAAAGAAATTTCCCCTCTCTCTTGCAATGATATCTCTACACTGATGACTTGCTCAGGGCAGAATAACCTGTCACTCACAAAGACCTAATCAATTCCCGATGGACCAAATTAAATCACACCCATTTAGTTTTTCCTGTTTATCACAATAGAGAATATTATAACTTCCATTTCATGCTTTAATAGGACTTCGAGTCCTCATTGCATGTTTGTTTGTGGATTTGTGCTATTTAAAATTATTTTATATGCATTTAATTATTTTATATGTTGTGCCTCTGCATTCATGAGTTCACATTCCCAAATAATACTTTGTGACATTGAGTCACATTTGTGTTTATTAAGGATAGAATAAATTTTAATACTTTATCAAGTATTAAATTTAACTGTAATATTATGTGAAAGATTAGTAAAAATAATTGTCACATAAATAATCCAAGTGATAAAATTGAATAAATAAATCTATAACCATAACTACTGTGTATGAAAAAAAATATTAAATTTTGTTATATACAGATTATCTTTCCTCACCGAATGCTGTTAAATTGGCACATTCATGGTTTTAGGGGCATTAATCTTAGTCTGGTGAATCGGTTCGGGAAAAACAAGATGATGGACATTTCATCCAGAAATCATGGACATTACATCAACTGTTCATTCATATTTTAAGGGTAGTTTCATTCTGAAAGATGTATTTTCTTTTCATTCTGTGTTAAATATTACATCAACAGGAAGTCATAGCTTCAGTCTGTTGTGAATAGATCTAATTAATAAAGATAAAACACATAGTTGACATATTCCTAATGATTATGCCTCACAAAGTTATAGTCTTACGTCTTCTTCAGTGTTATCTCCTTTCGTTCTCCTTCTCCTGATTGCATCAGTTCGATCCATTGTCATTTGAAACTCTGTGCTGTCCCCAAAGTTCAATGTAGCCTCAAGTCTTTTCCCCTGCATCAGTCTTTTTTCACTTTGGCCTGTCACCTTTTATTTGACTCAATCTATCAAAGCAGACAGTGAATGTTTAAAGCAGTCAGTGAGTTTAAAATGACATAGAAGGTAACATAAGGTGAAGATATGTGGCACATTTTAGCTTATTAGCTATGTCTCTATTACAGGTGGCTTAATATATTCTTCAGTTTAACAGTGAACATTTCTTAAATTGGAATACATTGAAAAATACTTTGAAAACCTTTTACTCAGAAATTGCTAGTAATCTTCCGAAACAATTACAAAATAATGGCAAGTAACACACTGAATTAAACAGGCATAACATTTTCAAGTAGAAAGAACAGAGCAGATTTACAGTAATAAAACAATAGGTAAAAAGTGGCTTGGATGGCAAGAATCTGAAGAGTGAATATGATGAACGTTTTACTATTTAACATTTACTACTACTTATTCAAACAATGTCCACTCAGAGTATGCCATTTCTGATACAGTCTGTAATTTATAGCAACTTCACACATCAGGTTTAATGGCAAGAATCTTCAAGATAACTAAGGTATTTTAGCAAAAATAAAAAATAAAAATACTTCCCCCCCATAATTACTAAAACTATGACTGATGTTGAGCCAGTGACAGACAGAAAGCATAAGATCCCTATCCCTAAAAGCCAGCCCCCTGCTGACCATTGGTACTTAAGTATGCTCTGATCAGTTCACAACAATTCATAGTGCAATAAATGAATGTTTCTTTACTTATTCATTTTTTTTTTTTTTTTTTTTTTTTACTATTTTTAAGTCTAAAATAGCAGTTTTTTTTTAGAAATATTGTTTTTTTTTTAAGCCTTTCCACTTTACTCACCCATCCAACATGTCAGTCACAAATATATGTTGATGGTGGTGTTGGGGGAGGGGCATTCTTATTCTAGCTTTTGATTGAGTACAGGGTAAGTTATTGTAATTTGTGCTTTGTTTTAGGATGTTTTATCAGCATTTTAGCATATAGATGACCTTAATTCTTACAGACATGTACTAAAAGCCACATAACTTTAGTCTGATTTCATGGGATATTTTAGCTTTGATACACATCCCTATAGTCCATACCCAATTATGCCCATCTTTGAGATGATAAAAAAGAGCTAAAAATTCTTAAGCTTAAAGCACATTCGACCTTAAAAGTTTTTAATGTTGCTGAATCTTTTTTTGATACACCAAGTTAATGAGTAGTTCAGTGACTCAAAGTGGAGCATTATGTGTGACTCTGCTTTCATGTTGGTTTACACAACATCCTAATGCAGATGAGCTCAGTATGCTTAGAGAAGCAGACTGAGAGATTAATCATCTACGGCCTATAAAAGCTTGTCACCGCGGCATGTACTGGCAGCATGAATCTTATTGATTGGCTCATGACACAGAGCGCTGGGTGAGCAGCATAGCTCAGACAGTGCTTCTAAAGGAGATCCGATGAAAACATCATTCCAACAGGCTCAGAAAACAATCCTGGTCTACAAATATAGATATTTCTTGAATCGTTATATTTTCGAATCACTGAATTTGTTGTGATAGCTTACTGTTAGAGTGGAGGGGCAGGAATATGTTATATCGGGACTGCTGAAGCAATGGGTAACGGGATATTGGTTAAATCTCATCCAGAGTTGAGTCGGCTTTATGCAGCATTTTTCCAGTGTGCTGGATGTCGACACTAAATGTACAGACAGATGCTAATCAATTTTAAATGTTTAATATTACACAAGATAGCAATTAGATATACAAATTATAATTAGCTGCAAATTATAAATATTTGAAATGAAAGACTCCAAATTACCTTAAATTTTTTGTTTTTAACAATTTTCAAAAATCCAGTTTTTTTATTTTGCATTTCAATTAATCTCAAACTGAGATACTGTATATATTATATATATACAGTTGAAGACAAAATTATTAGCCCCCCTATGAAATTATTTTTTTTCCCCCGAATATTTCCCAAGTGATGTTTAACAGAGCAAGTGAATGTTTTCACATTATTTCTTATTATTTTTTTCTTCTAGAGAATGCCTGATTTCTTGAAGCTGCTTGAATAAAAGAATTAAAAAATAAATGAATAAAAAAACTGTTAAGGTCAGTATTATTAGTGTCACACTCTCTCTCTCTTAGGTAGCACACGAGGCACAGATCTTGTAGACGAATAGTTTTTAATGAACAAAGCAAGACTAGATACAGTTCACACAGTGGGTTGACACTTGAGGATCCAACAATCCAGACCAAAACACAGACACTATAAATACAGACACTAACGAGGCTGAACTCAACACACATGGGGAACATGGCTGGGGGCTAATTAACACAATGAACTAGACTAAAGACAGGGAAGACCATATAAGGGCAAAGCAGACACAAGGGGAGCAAAAACACAGAACACAATAATAGCAGAGTCTGACATCACTCCCCTCTCCCAGAAGGTGCGTCCTCGAGACACTGGGATCAGCTCTCCTGGCCACGAATCAGAGAGTGGGATTGGGATCGGCTCTCCTGGCAGTAAATCAGGAACTGGATTCAGAAATGGTTCTTCTGGCTGTGATTGAGGAACTGGACCTGGGAACGGCTCTCGCGGCCGTAAATCAGGGACTGGAATGTGGATAGCCACTCCTGGCCGAGAACCAGGAACTGGGATTGGGATTGGCCCTCCTGGCCATAAATTAGGGACTGGAATCATGATGGCCACTCCTGGCTGAAACTCTGGGACAGGATCAGGAAACTGCGGACCAGAAACTGCGGTTGAGGATTGGCATATCGGCCCACAAATCTGGATCCGAAACTGAACAACGTAGACTGGAATCAGCTGAGATCTGGATCCTTTTCGGTGGAACTGGCACTGTTGGGGCCCCATACTGGGTGGAATCTATGGGGAACTCACTAACCCTGCCAGTGCTACAGGGTGTGAGCATCTAAGTGGTTCGCCACTGGGCTCTCACGAGGGACAGGTCATGGCTTTCCCAGAGGGTGGGCTATGTAAAAACATTCTTTTCGTTCCTCCAATATCATCAGAGACCAGCCTCGAGATGTTGGTTCCCTTAGTAGACTATTTCCCTTAGGAGGCTCCTCTGCGACTCCAGGGCATCCGCATACTGAATTATATCGGCGACTGGCTAATCCTAGCGCGGTCGCCGGATGAAGCGAGCAGACCTCGAGATGTCGGCCTCGCTCACATGAAACGTTTGGGGTTAAGGCTGAACGCCAAGAAAAATGTACTTTCTCCAGTTCAGAGAACCACTTATCTTGGCGTGGTGTGGGATTCGACCACGATGCGGGCTCGAATGACACCTGCTCGAGTAGAATCTATCCTCGCCGCAGTCACAAGAGTAAATGAAGGCCGGTCACTCACTGTCAATCTGTTTCAAAGAAAGCTGGGTCTTATGACAGCTGCGTCCATTGTCATACCTATTGGCCTGCTGTACATGAGACCCCTACAGTGGTGGCTCAGGAACAAAGGTGTTTCCCTGAGAGGAAATCCCCTTCATGATTAAAGTGTCACGCCGAGCTGTACATGCCTCAGAAGTGTGGAGGAAACCTTCATTCCTAAATCAGGGCCCCTTGTACAAGCTGGCGGACCAGATCCTTGTGTGGGCCCAGGACAGATCCCTCTCACTGAGAGCCATCTATATTCCTGGGTATCAAAATGTAGGAGCAGACATCCTGTCGAGACAGGGGCCGAGAAACGGGGAATGGATGCTCCACACCGAGGGGGTGGTGCAGATATGGAGAGTATATTACAAGGCAGAGGTAGACCTCTTAGCAACGAAAGAGAATGCGCAATGTCCCCTCTGGTACCTACAGTCACACCTCAGCCAGTTATACTACAGGCCTTCAACCATTCTCCCTTCAGGGAGCCTGGTCAGCAGAGGCTAAATTGTATGTGTCCAGTGCGAGCACTGGATGCATACGTCCACAGAGCTGTAAAAATGATTAAAGCATTTTCAATTGTCAAGAACTGCAGTGAGAAGCATTATCAAAAGGATTAAAGAGACCAACATAGTAGAGAACAAGATGGACAGAGGCAGGATGCAAAAGATTTCAAAAACCTTGGAAAGAAAACTAGTGAGAGAGGTTTCTAAAGACCCAAGAACAATTGCCAAAACACAAGTGAATGACTTAGCCAAGTCTGGAATTGATGTCTCAACGAAAACAGTCACTAGAGCCATGCACAAGAATGAACTGTGAGGTTGCCACCAAGAAAGACTCCACTTCTAAAGAAGAGACAGCTCCAAGCTAGAAAGAAGTTTGCTAAGGACAACCTGGGGAAAAGTGATGCATACCGGAAACGTGTCCTTTGCTCAAATGGGAAAAAAATTGAGATTTTTGGCCATAGAGATGTTGCTTACTTTTGGAGAAGGAAGGGAGACATATTTAACCACAAGAACAGCATCTTTTGAAAGACAACCTCTTCTGCAAGAAAACTTGGTTTGGGTCGACATTTTATCTTCCACATGATAACTCAAAGCATACCTAACTTCTGATGAAGAAATACCTCCAAATGAGCAAAGTGAGTGTACTTGATTAGCCTGCAGTACATTAACCATGCTTATGACCGCAGATCATGTGTAACCACTACCACAGCCCAGGACCTCCACATCCAGCATCTTCACCTGATTGTCTGAGACCAGCCATCCGACAGCTGCTGCAACAATCTTTGTAACAAAATTTGCATAGCCAAAGAGGTTCTGCACTAACTATCAGAAACCTTCTCAGGGAAGCTCATCTGCACGCTCATCGTCCTCATCTGGGTCTCGACCTGACTGCAGTTCTTCATCGTAATCGACTTGAGTGAGCAAATGCTCACATTTGATGCCGTCTGCCACTTTGGAGAGGTGTTCTTCATGGATGAATCCTGCTTTTCACTGTACAGGGCAAAAGGCAGACAGATTGTATGGTGTTGTGTGGGTGAGATGTTTGCTGATCATCTTGATGTCATTCATGTTTGGAATACTCTGGATCAGCATACAAGACGGTGTGTTCCAGTTCCTGCTAATATCCAGCAACTTGGGACAGCCATTGAAGAGGAGTGGCCACAATTAACAACCTGGGGTGCATTTCCCTAGAGCAACCATGGTCGCAAGTACCGTTGTTACCAATAGAGTTCAATGGAACTAATGATCAAAGTTAGCTAACGATGCTTTTAGGAAACGTACCCCTGATCAGCTCAGGTGCGAAGGAGAATCTGTATCAGTGTGTTGCACTGTGTGAGGCAAATACTGGTCACACCAGACACTGAATGGTTTCCTGGTTTATTTTGTTCAGTGTCTCTCTCTCTCTCTCTCTCTCTCTATATATATATATATATATTAGGTGTTTAACAGTTCACAAAAGTCATGGTTCGGTTCGATACGACACAGTGGTGTCACGGTTCGGTATGTTTTTCGATACAGAAAAAAAAAGAGAGAGACTTTCTTAGATTTTTATTTATTAAAACTAACATAAAAGTATGATCTTGTTTTTTTGTTTTGTTTTGTTTTTTTGAACAACAATGGAGCTATACTTCACATATATTCCGGGGTTTCTTCTTAGCTGCAAATAAAACGAAACCTCCTTTATAACCAAAACCAAATTCTCCTTATAAAAATTTTCCTTTTTTTAAGTTCAGAGAGATAAGAGTGTTCACATTTTCTTCAGACAGCACAGATTGTGTCTTCAACACATAAGCCACTGTTGTGCTTCAGTTTAGGAAGGTCACAATCTTTCTGTTCTTTGCTATGAGTGCTAGGAGGGCTCAATAACATTTAGCATTTTGAATGCCTGAATGCCGCGGGCATTTTAATGTGCGTGTTTTCGTCTGTTTGGGGGTAAGAGAGTCAGTCAGCACGTTGCCTGTCCCTTCGTTTGGGCTGCCTTGTTGAGTGAAGCACTGAAAACATTATATTTTTACACAGTTTTTTTTTCAAAATATACAAGTATTAGTCTGAATCGTTCAGTTTGTAATGCATACTGAACCGAAAGCCTCGTACTGAACGGTTCAGTATGAATACGCGTATTGTTACACACCTAATATATATATAATAGTTATATAGCAAACTATTTGGATTATAATAGCTAAAAGAACCAATAATTATTAATAATAATTGATCAACGAATCAGCACAGTGGTATTTATGTATCACTGAACACAAGCCTATCTCAGGCATACATTCTACATTCTGTCTGAGGTAGACTTGTAAGCCATTCACACAGTTCTACTTGCGTTCTTGTATCTAATTATTGGTCCATGTAGACTTTCTTTTGAACATTTTTGAGCAATGAATGGATAAATAATGCCTAGAATTGTTTTTTATATTCATTTTGTGCACAGAAAAGGTCAGGAGCTGTCAGATTGGAAAAGTTGAGCAGGGGGAAGCTGTCTAGTCTGCTCTTTTCAAGAGTAAGTGCAATAGGTGCCAAGAAAGTTATTCCTTATAGATAAATTATACGTCTTTAGCAACTTGAATTTGAATTATTAACTTGCTCAAAGGCAAAACTACCAACCTGGTGGATGTAGTATATGGTTATATTTCTATTACATATACTGTGTAAGCAGTGGAACTTCAGATGAATCTTGATTTCTACTTTTCAGGTTTTAAGCACAAATGCATGAATATGCTCAGCCAGTGAAAGAGAACCAATGTGATGTCTGCAGGTCACAGTGATAGATGCACTACTTTAAGTTCCCGGCAAAGAACCGCCACATGAATAAATTATACAGATTACTTCTACCTATCTTCAGTCTGCAAGTGATATAGCGTGGAAAGTCTGGTCCCTTACAGCAAGTGGTGTTTGGTGTTGTTGCTAATCATAGCTACAGCATGTGAATGTTTTGCTTGTGTCAAAAGCTTTTGTGTCAGAAGCTGAATCAATGAATGTGTGAAAATGGCAAAAGAGAATTGAAATATGCTGTAGTTTTAGAATTGAGCTCTAATGGCAGCAAGAGAACTGCTATATTGGTACATTAAATGGTGATTTAGTTGAAGTTGGTATCCTGGCAGCCTGGTATGGTCAACAGATGGAATGCAGTTAATTCTCAGTTATAAAAATAAACCTGTTATTGGTCTTATAGTTTGTTTTCGTAACTTGAAAACATTTCATTTGTAAATAAAAACAAAAAAATATGAGATATAAAGAAACAGGATATATAGCAGTATTGTTGGCACATAAAAGATTGGGAAAAAACAACAGCAATAACCAAAACAAGTTATTGAAACAACAGATGCTTTTGTACAAGGTGAATTACAAAGGAGAGAAACCACACACTCACACCCATATGGTTACTTTTTCTGTTCTCTTTAATGGGGAAAAATGAAATCTGCATCTTTGCTGAACGTTTCTGAAATGTTGTACCTCTTTTGTGCAACTGTTTGTTATTAAAGTCAGTTGTTGGTTATTTTCAGTTCAGCGTGAGTTTTTAACTCTTGTGAAAAGTCTCCCTGTATTATTATTGTTATTATTATTTTAAATAGATTTATTTTACACAGCATTTTATAAAGCTCACACTGAACAAAAATTGATCCGATTCTCAGTACTACCAGAACTGCAGAAAGGCTGTACATTTTTGTAAACTTCCATAATTTTTGGAACTCTTATATTTCCACACTACTCTCCACCCATTAAGAGTTAGTGTGACATCTGTGTTCACATAAGAGTAGTGAGCATATTTGGCTCATATAACTGTGCACAAACTTCAATGCTTCATTGATGTATCATTAGTGCAGCTTATTTGAATAGTGTGGAAGTCAGCAAGATTCTTTGAGAACCACTGCTGTAAGCTATATGTTATTTTGTATGATCTGGCATTGCATTTGCAAAACTGTAATGTGTAATGTTTGACATATATTGCTGATCTGAGCAGAATGAGGAACAGAATGCAGCTATATAAGGAACACGGGGGACTAGCAACGCTAATGTTTGATGTGACAATTATTGCCTGAGATACCATCTGTGTATAGTAAACATGTAAACATTCACATTCATGTATTCGGAAAGAAGGAAAAAAAATGTTCTTGCACAGATCTATTCACCAAAAATCTCTTTAACTAAGTCTAAGATTATGAATAGTGATGAAAAGGAGTATTTGCACAAACTGGAATGTTTTATGGCAACCTTTTCAAACTTTTAATGAATAGTCCAATGCGATAATTGAATAGAAGATTTTAGAGGAGCGAAATTTCATCCTTGCTCCATTGCATCATACTGTAGCTGTCAAACGATAAAGTGTCTGTAGAGGCTAAAACTATTGGTTATGTTCAAAGTGCAGAAAATTAGAGTTGTACGTGGTGTTTGAAAAGCACGTAAGAAATTGTACCCTGGTAAGACTCGCTCTGTCTCCCACGATGGAAATCCATAAAATCCATTAAAAAAATCACAAGTATCTCCATCACAGGATGTAAGCTGTGTAATCTTGCCCCTGTCATGCTGGCTAGTTTCAAATGTGGTTTGACTCCCTGCTGACATAAGATGAAGAATGGTTCACATGTAACTTTTTTTTTTAATATATATATATCTTATCTATGGAAGCTCGTTTCCACCACTGTATACACAATAAAAAGCTTTATCTTACAATTCTGAGAATTTCTTTCTCATAAATGCATAGTACAAACTAGCAATTTTGACTTGCTGTATTTTCTAAGAATTCTAAAATATAAACCCGCAATTCTGAGAAAGTATCAAGTTTTTTTTTTATTGTTAACAATTGCAATTTATAACTTGCAATTGCGATTGTCTGAGAAAAAAGTCAGAATTGCGACTCACATAATTGTGAGTTTATATCACACACATTTGACTTTTTTTTCATAATTACAACTTTATATCTCACAATTCTGATTTTACAACTCGGAAATTGCAAGTTTATGAGAAAATAAGTCAGAATTGTAAGATAAAAAGTCACAATAACCTGTTTTAATATTATTCAGTGGCGGAAACAGCTTCCATACTTCCATCTGCCAAAAAAAGGGGGCATTTTCAAAAACACCCCCAGAAAAAAAAACACACTTTACTTAAAAAGTATGTACTTAAGTGCATAATCGATATACACACACACACAAAAAAAAAAACATTTGACCTGATTTTTTAAGGTAAGTGGTTGCAAACAGCTACATTTAAATAACCGAATTTACTTCAAAGTTAGTGTGACGAAGACTCGGAGTCGGAAGGATCCATTTGCAGGCTTTTATTTAAACACAGTGTCGTACAGGCGTGGGTCGAGAACCAGGTAAACAATGACAGCAAGGGAAATCCAAACTCACAAAACAGGAAACAGTTTCTGAAATGTTGTACCTCTTTTGTGCAACTGTTCGTTATTAAAGTCAGTTGTTGGTTATTTTCAGTTCAGCGTGAGTTTTTAACTCTTGTGAAAAGTCTCCCGGTATTATTATTGTTATTATTATTTTAAATAGATTTATTTTACACAGCATTTTATAAAGCTCACACTGAACAAAAATT
>JAUCNO010001034.1:2439822-2450327 GCA_032353835.1 Enteromius viviparus
AGCTTGATTAATTTACATCACAAAAAACACTCCGTCCAAAATTCATACCTCCGTTTTTAATCTGCACTATTTTCCTTGCATTTCCATTAATCCGCGCTGCTGTCAACGTCAACACTGCACACGTTCCGATCCGCTGTTTATAGTGCGACTCGCTGATAACATGTCTGACTACAGACAGTGTTTACACTGTAGTGCTGGTAAGGATTGCATACAACTTCATGTCTTAAATGGGCGAACTAACCCTTTAAAGGCATAATATGTAAGTTTTCGCCACTAGAGGTCGCATTTTCAAAACAAGAACCGATTACACAATCACGGAGCGTTGAACATTGGGAGATGTCTTTTCACAAATCATATTCATGGATAAAAAAATCATTTATATCTGTTTTATCACCTAACCACCTGTAAATAAATTTACATGATGTTTATTATTTGTATCTTTGTTTTGCAGTTAACTATAGGACATTTTTCAAATATAAGAAGTTTATTTAGTGTAGTGAAGCCTTTTACAACATCCATTAAAAATACGGCCTCTGGTCGACCAGTTTTTACTCTTATATAACATTTTTCATATAACAATTTATATATACCATATCGCCTAATCATCATTTTCATCATTAATGTTTTGTTTGAATATCAGATATTCCACATAAAGAATAATTACATACAGGAACTTTGTAAAGAAAAAACACGCAGCACACATCGTGCTTGTGGTCACATAATCTGACCAATGAGAATAAAGTGTGTCGTCATCAAGGCTTAAGCAGCTGATTTTGAGCAACTGCAGCGCCTGACCTGTGCGGCTGCTCTCGTTCTGCTCTCGCGGTACTTTGATGGCACATTTGGCTGCAGCACAGATGAAAGTCGGACAAATGATCTTACCAGAATGCATTGTTTTGTAAGAAGGCAGCCGATTTCTAGCGGCGCTGCTTTAAGTCGAACTCACCTATTAACTACCATTTCCGCATTTGTCCACGCGTGTTGCCATAGTATTCATAGCCTGAAACCGATGATAGCGGTAGTGTGGTGCTTTAAAAGTTTTTTGCTCTAAAGGTTTTTTTTGCTGTTTATTGTGATGAAAATATGTTTAACCAAAGCTTATAATAATATTTTATTTATGCTGTCTATGACTGTCTTTAAATTAAATTCCTAACTTTTAGTAGGCCTATATACAGATAGCAATAATTATTATAAAATCTTGGGGGTTTAAAATTCTACATTGCTTGAGATGGGTCTGTTTTTCTGTTTCGGTCTGTTATTTTTATTATTATTATTATTATTTTACTTTTTGATGAAGCGAAGATGCATTTATATACTGCACTTTTTGCATATTTTGCTTAGAATATACTCACATTTAGTTTTTTTGTGGTTTTTATTATGTACATTGTTTAGAGGGCAACATTCAACAATATTAATAAATACAGTTAATTAAAATTTGCAATTCAGTACATTCATCAAATACTTATTGAACATAAAGTTAGCTACAACTAAAATACTATATAATGGATTGTAATAAATCATGAACCAATAAATAGTGTCATACGAAACAATCGGCTATTTGAAGCTTGCAAGTATTATCAACTGTTTTTTTGGTTTTTTGGAAAGACATCAGCTGAACACTTAGAATGATGTTAAACAACAGTACAATTTATTGAACACATATTAATAAGCCTCATTTTCATCCATGTTAATTTCAATAAATGTTCCTGTTTCATTAAAAGGATTTGCAAGAGTAATTCCTTCTGGAATCTGTACTACACTGGCCTCTTTGTATGCTTTAGAATTTTTTGACAAAAAAAAACAAAACATGACATTTACACTAATCATCCAGACTATCCATGATGAAAATATAATTGAGGTTACTTGTTTTAGGTCATGTCTTATTATAAAAGGGTTATTTCACCCAAAAATGAAAAAAAAATTGTCATCACCCTTATGTCATTTCAAACCCATGAGAACTTCGTTCATCTTCAGAACACAAATTTAGGTATTTGTGATGATACCAGAGAGCCATCTGATACTCCATAGACAACAATACAACTGAAATGATCCCAGATTCAGAAACGTAGTAAAAACATTGGTAAAAAAGTCCATGTGATATAATAAAACAAAAAATTGTCAAATGAATTATTGAAACACTTAAACACAAAAATATAAACATTGAATTAGTTTACCTGCGTGGCATTAAAACCATTAAGCAACACTGAACTGTAAACACATGAATGTGGTGTTAAATTGTTAAAATATTAACTTTCTCAATATTTCAAGTGAATATTTAGTGTCAAAAATGATTGTGAATCCTTGAATTACAGGAATAAAAAACATAAATAAACATGAAAACAGCAATGAGATTTCTCAAAGTCTTCTCAAAGAAAAAAAATGTCCAGACTTCCATAATCAACATGATGACAACATAGTGTTTCATAGATATACATCACTGTACATGTACATCATATACATCACATCTGTACATAAAACATGAAAAATTATTCATTTTTATACATGGTCTAGTAGCTGTTTTATTTTTTCCCAATTCAGAGCCTTGACTGCAAAAGACACAATTAATAAATCAAGAATTATTGTCTGTCATTATTTGAATATCTAATAGCTAATGTAATCAATTAAAATGGAATTCATAATAATTACATGCATGATAAATAAACATATGCATTAATTATGTGATATGATTACAAGCCGAATAACATGTAATTATTTTAATTATGAATATGGCTACTTAATTTTTGTAATCTGATCACGGAATCTTGATTACATATAATCAGTTACTACCCGACTCTGCTACTATTTCAACCAGACATAATTAATGTTTCCATCTGTGCCATCTGGCATATTTTACTGAACTGTTCCTTTAAAAATCCGAGCGGAACTCACAAACAGAACATGTTCCTTTAAATCGTCGGTAGAGTGGAGCAGGTGGGCGTTCCCCTGCGTAACACGGCGCTGCTGGACAGAGCGCAGTCACTTTTTACAGATATTTGCAGCAGGTTGTCAAAGCTTTAGTGAAATGCTGCAGCTGAATGACAGCGTAGATCCCGAGAGCCCGGGCGCGGCTGTCTTACACCCGGCGGACTGTGATGATGGGCTGGATTTGGCCCGGGCTGGAGCTTCGGTGGCCTGCTGCACTACGCTACAGACCCTCACGCCTTTCCATGTCCACAACCCGACCATGCGAGCCAAAGTCAAGGATTATTTCGTCTTTAGGGTGAGTAAGTAACACAGAATTTGCTACAACACGTCCAGACTCTGTCGTCAAGGTTGTAATAGGTGTAAATTGTTTGCATTTTATTGTGTTGACTAGATGGGATTGTTTGTCAAAACCTATGAAGCCTCCTACCTAGACAGCATGGATGATCATCAAAGTTACGTTGATCGCGTTCATAAAACGAGCGCAATGACGTGGACCACGAGACCATTTAATTGATTTTTTATTTACTCCAAGAACAGAACAGACCCCATGAGAACACCCGTGCTGTATCAAAATGCTGTCTACACAGGGAGCTCACCAGGTTTTGTGACACTGCCATTGATGCCTGTAATATTTATAAATAGCGGTCTCTTTTACAGTAGCCGGAATGACATGCACTCAGAAAGCAATACGCGTAGTGACCTTGTAATATTAATCATTTAACCCACTAGAATTAGGAAAACCATTTAAGGCATTATGTTCAGAATGGAATACTAATATACTACATAATGTGTAGCCTACTGTATATACTGCCTACTACAGTTTAAAATAGTATGTGGTAAAAATTTGAAAGGGATTAAAATAATTTTTAATTTACAGTGCACATTTCTGTAAAAATGTTTACAAACAAACACTAGTACTTTATTGTCTTCATGTTGTATAGCAAAGCCGCTACTACACATTTTTATGAATTTATAGAAACGAATCAGGGATGACCATTATGAATAGAAACCATAGTTTAATCTGACTTCCTTTCTTTTTTCTAGTATTATGAACCATCATTTCCTACTTCCAGACAAAACAGGCTGCATAATCAACTAAAACAACAAGCAATTTAGAAATTTCTTATTATAATTCACCTCTCAACAACTTTCGTTTCTTTAAAGAACCTGGGATCCCAATGTCTTTAATAGACTTAAAGGCCCGGTTTCACAAACAGGGCTTAGCTTAAGCCAGCACTAGGCATTAGTTAAATTAAGATAGTTAAGCAACTTTTACAAAAATGCCTTATAAGAAAATATTACAGGTGTGCATCTTAACACAGAACAATGACACTGACATGTTTTAAGATATGTCAGAGCAAGATATTTACATCTGAGACAGCTCAAACATGCAGTTTAGTCTGGGACTATCTTAAACCTTGTCTGTGAAACTGGGGGATAGTGTAATAACGAAGGGATATTTTCTTGGTGACAGAAAAATGCCTTCTTACAGTATCACTGCATTAGAGCATGTAGCAAGGGCCAAAATCGTAAAGGGACATTAATTTGCAAGGCAGAATCAGAAACGTATGTAATTTGTGCAAAAGTTTTATTAACTCTGTTAACTCACATGACTGAACACATGTATAAATACACTCACACAAAGGGAAAAGTGCAATGCAAGGCTTAAGAGTAAACCAATAAGAAAGAGCTACAATTATAAATAGTATGAGCTAGTTATGAAAAGAGAGTCAGTTGATCGCAACATGGGGTGGAAAGTTATGTCACACAGTCAAAAAGTAATGTTAAAAATCTTAAACACCAAACCAGCACAAACAATCGTTTTTGCGGCACAAGTCAGCACAAACGTACTGTATTACAAACTAATGGCATAGTTTTGGACATTATTTCTTTTTATAGGGTGCCAACTTCACAGAGGTCTTTAACCTAGCTAAATTTGACTGCGACATTTGAGCGAAAAACATCTTGCTAAGAGGTTTTACTGCAACATTGCTGTTGCTCAGATTAATGTATGTGTGTGCATGTGTGCCGATTTCTTCTAATTGAGTCTTAATTAAAATAAGTCTTTGAATCTTGCCATTACTGTACGGCCACACAAATTTAGCACCAAGTGTACAGAAATTTTATATCATCTCATAAAATATGGCTCAGTTTCCTATTTAGTTAATCTTCTGTTGTGAGCATTAATATTTATAGTTGGTAATTAACAGGACTAATCAAATAAAGTAAACTGCTATCTCAGCTACAGCTATACATCACTTAAAACCACATAAATTAAGTCCAAAATTATTACAACAAAAGTAAACAATTTCTTTGTAAATGATCATATGACAATATGTGCCTGGTAAATAAAAAAAAACAAAAAAACAACAAACCCATATAGCATTAACAAACCGTATGCAATAGGGTTGGGTTCACACTATTGATTTTTGACTGTAAGTCTAGCAACCGCAGTGTTACGTGATAAGAACATTTTCAAACACTCAAGCATAATGGAGGTGATTTACAATGACTGTGAGAAAGACACAGAAAGACACATTATTTTTATGTGTATAGTTCCAGAGCAATGATCCAGAATGAGCTGGAATGTTGGGAGCAGTCTGACTTCCAGAATGAACCATGTGCATGATTATGCTCCACAGGACAGGTCAGAGGCAGATTTATTAGGCAGAAATGAGGGAGTTCATGCTTGTTTGCACAGTGCCAGTGATCGATGGAGTGACTCGGTGGGCCGTGGCGAGTGTGACAAAGGGACCCTGATTTAAAAGAATACAATATTTGTCATTTTAAGATGATGGGCCAGCCAGTTCACATCTCACAGGCACCAGTCTCCTTCCTCAAATGGCTCACATTTATATCCCCACAAAGCAGTGAGATCTACTGAGCGAAATGATTAATGAGTTTGGGAGCTGCTCTCATAATTCCAGCTTTCTTTGTGGTCTGTTCAACTGAGCTTGACAAAACTGATGCTGGATGCTTCTGGAAGCATGTTTTTTTTTGTGTAGCATTTGTTATGGTATTTGTGAGGTATTCCAATAAATCACAATTTTTCATCTAAAAGTTTACTGAAACTGAATTATTGTCACTATTATTATTAACAAATGTTAGTCCAAGTCCCTGCCCTGTGTCTATTTCTCAACATACACCACTAGGACAAGAGGACTGATGACCCTGGGGTCATACGAGTGTCCAGACCACAGAACCGGACGGAAGTAAGGGGGTGGACCATCCCACAGCATTGCAGATATCCAAGAATGGCCACCATACCCCTTATGGAGTGTCCTCTGATTCCCATCGGCGAGAGGAGATCAGAGGACTGATAGCAAGTCATGATTGTCTCAACAATCCAATGACTGATCGTCTGCTTAGTAGCAGGCTGACCTCTTAAGTCGACCAAGGCATATGAGCAATTGGTCTGACTTTCTCTACAAGGCTGCCTTGTGAATGTACGTGTTCAGTGCTCACCCGGGACACAAACAATTCAACTTCTCCTGGTCAGGATCCCGAAAGGGAGGAGGATGAAACGACTGTAGCTTGATCGGGCATGGTGCGGGGGTAGTAACCTCCTCAAGGGGAAAAGCTTTCATCATTCCGGGCGCAAAGTCTAAATGAGAAGGGGCCACTGAAAGGGCCTGAAGGTCTCCGACTCTCTTGAGAGAAGTTATCGCTAACAAGAACATCGTCTTGAGAGTAATATGGCGATTGATAGATCTCCTCTATGGGCTCGAATGGCGGTCTGCACAGAGCCTCTAGAAACATGGACTGAGAAACATACTTGGACCGGCCAAAACGGGGCAACTAACAGTAAGCGGACACGTCCTGGTGCACTCTCATCAGAACTCCCGGGGGCAGAGAGATCAAGGGAAATGTATACAGCCACAGCCTCTGCCAGGTCCGTACCTTAGCACCACCTCGGAGTGAAGAATCCAATCCCCGGGCCTCAGCCCTTGTCTCGACAAGACGTCTGCTCCTACATTCAGGTGGCAAGGAATGTACATTGCTCTCAGCAAGAGGATTTTTCCCTGGCTCCACAGGAGGATCTGACATGTCAGTTTGTACAGTGGCCGTGATCACAGACCCCCAGATGGTTGATATAAGAGACCACCGCTGTGTTGTCGGTGCATACCAACACATGATGATTTGTTAGATCTGAGAGAAAGTGTTTCAGTGCTTAAAAACACAACCAGCATCTCCAGGCAGTTGATGTGCCATGTGAGATGGTGACCAGTCCACAAACGGGCTGAGCGGCCACACATGACTGCTCCCCAACCGATGAGAGACGCATCCTTCGCTAACATTAACTGGAGCTCCTAGCACCGGGCCCTAATTTAGAAACCATGGGTTTCTCCACATGTCTAAGGCTCGCACACATCATTGGGAGACCTTGATCATTTGAAGTGGATTCAGTGGCTTTTTCCACAAACACACTTTTTTTTTCTTTATTTTTTTTTCTAAATTGTTTGAAATGGCTAATAAAAATAGGTAATACAAAATGATTATAATGTTGAAGTGAATTGGTTTAGTCTTGACTTTTCTATTAAATACCATTATGAACCATTACAAAATTCCATGTTAAAGTGTGTTTTGGGCACTTTTCCAATAGGATTTACCATCCCACCCACCAACAGAATCCATCACATATCAGTAGACACCTGTCATGCTCAGTCAACAGGCAGAGACCAGAAGGTAAAGTTTAATTGATGAGTTTTCTTTATTTACATCACAGGAGCAACAGAATACATGCAGGTAAGCAACTCAGGTAATCAACACAGATATCAGTGCAGGTTAGTAACACAGGTAAGCAAAACTCAAAAGGCTCTGTTCACATCAGGCTTTAGCATAAATGTCAAGAGTAATACTCAGTCTTTAAAACAGGGCAGATAGCGGATCCAGAAAGCTATGTAGGCAGGTGAATACAGTGTCTTTGGGTGATTTAGCGATCCTAGAAGCTCAGGCAGGCAGAGAGAAGAACAGAATCTGAGCGTTCTCCAAGATAGGCTCAGAGGTGAAACATTAAGCTCAGCCAAACATGCTTTGCTGGGTTTTGTAGGGTGCTGGTGATTAGGAACAGGTGTTAGAATTCAGGTAATTGTGATCTGGTGTATTGAGTGGGTTCAGAGGTGGTTGGTTGCGCCGTGTTTTTTACTGATCCGGGAACAGATGTTTGTGAAGATGTAACAACACCATTACACTTTCCGTTAAAACCAATACAATTTCCATTATAACTAATAAATTGATTACATTTTCTAACAAAAGTACAAGTACAGTTATTATTTATTGTCATCATTTGGATTAATGTTGGCCCCTGTTAATAGCCAGTTTTAATTGACATACTGTATGTGTAAATTTTCTTCATTTTGATTTGTGCTATTTAGAAAATGTATTATTCTTAGTTACATTCTAATAACACAGTGAATGCTTTCAGACTTAAGATGTGTGTGTTTTGGTTATTTAGTTTTTCATGATTATGATTTGTTTAAACAATTATGATTTATTGTAGACTTCAAACATTACACAACAAATAGATAGATGGACTGTAAAAGAAAATCCTTAATTTAAGCTACAGTATGGTTGCCGGAATTCTACCATTCAAAAAAAAAAAAATTATAATAATAATAATACAGTAGCAACATTTTAGGTTTTAACTTCAAGTGCCCTTATTATGCCATTATAAAAGTTGCTAATATTGTTTTATGAGTTTCTTAAAACAGGTTTAAGTGTATGCAAGGTCAAAAAACACTTTAGTTTTCTCTAAAAATAGATTTAATTTTACCCCATTTCTAAACTTAGTTTGTGTAAACCCCTCCCTCCCGCGAGCCCTCACTGTAATTGGTCAGATGGCCCAGTCCTTTATGATTGGTCTACCGCTACAGCGCTTCACAGCACAGAGCTTGTACCAAAACTAACGTGGACAGTGCTTTTGTAAGCGAATCGGGCACACCTTTACATAGTGAACTTCAGCATTACATAATGCATAACACTGCATTAAGCCATCATTTATCTGTCATGTTTCGTGTCTGTCTGTCCTGGTCTCCCCCGTCTTTGTATTCTTGGTTTAGGCCAGTCTTGTCTTTATTTGGTTTTTCCCTGTGATTATGTTCTGATTAGTTGATTTCGTTCACCTGTGTTTCTCCAGCTGCCCTCACTTTTGTTCATTAGTTTTTTGTGCATTTAAAGCCCTTTGTTTTTGAGTTCGGATTATTCGGTGTTAAAGTAATGTGATGTGTGTTTGTTATGTGGATGTCGTGTTGTCGTTGCTGCCTCGTCAGCCTTTTGTTTTGTCATTGAGTTTTGTTTATTAAATATTTGTATTCAGAGTTTCCTGCACAGTCCTCTCCTCTCTGCCTGCACACACACCAACACGCACCGATCGTTACACTGACATGTTTTAAGATATGTCAGAGCACAATATTTTCATCTGAGACAGCTCAAACATGCAATTTAGTCTGGGACTAGCTTATGCCTTGTCTGTGAAACTGGGGGTAGATGAGTTCCCACTTTACATTAGGTGGCCTTAACACTATGAACTTACAATAAAAAATAAATAAATAAGTCCAATGAACTTTGTGTTTATATTGCATTGTAAATTACTTTTGCTGCTATTGAGGTGGGATACAGGTAAGGCTAGGGACAGGTTTGCTGGTATTGGTAGGATTAAGGGTGCGGAAAAAGGACTCATGCCAATATTGTCCAACACCCTATTTTTCTAGGGTGTTTCCAAACTTTTGGAGGGCAGTGTAGGTACCAAATGATTAAAAGTGCATTGCATTGCTCTGTAAGTAGGTACATAGTAATTAAGGCCACCTCATATAGAGTGGGAGCTTGACTTTGCAAAGTTACTTATTAGTAGAAAGTCTTAAAAAGACTTAAATAAAGTGCAATAATCTTCAGAAATCAATTTATGTCAGCTGTTGAACTAGCAATTCATGATCTGCAGATGAATCACTATTGAACTAATCAGTCAAAAGTGTTTGCAAAAAGCTTTGAAATAGAGGTCTGCAATCCCATGGGATGCACAGAATCTGACCCAACAGAGTGTGGCACAGGACACAGTTTTAATTGCTCAGTGGGTGTGAGAGGAATAGTGATGAATGTGCGGAAAGTGGGAGAAAGAATTGACTCAGGGGATCCTGCAAAGTACACTGCTTAAAAAAATAAAGGGTACACAAAAATAGCAAATCCTAGATCTGAAAGAAATATTCTTATTAAATACTTATTAGATACTTTGTTCTTTACATAGTTGAATGTGCTGACAACAATATCACAAAAAAATTATCAATGGAAATCAAATGTATTAACCCATGGAGGTCCAGATTTTGCATTCACAATCGAAGTGAAAAAACACACTACAGGCTGATCCAACTTTGATGTAGTCCTTAAAACAAGTCAAAATGAGGCTCAGGTATGTGTGTCCTCCACGTGCCTGTATGACCTCCCTACAATGCCTGGGCATGTTCCTGATGGGGTGGTCTCCTGAGGGATCTCTTCCCAGTCGCACTGGGAATATATATATATTAGGGATGTGCATCTCCATAACTGAGGCCGATGCGATACGCATCTCGATGCATAGCCAACGATAC
>JAUCNO010001034.1:2475726-2487593 GCA_032353835.1 Enteromius viviparus
CGTTCCCAAAGCGTCTCGTTGACGCAGCGTCTCGTTCCTTCAAGGAACAAGGTTATATACATAACCAGGGACGTTTTTTTCAAGTTTAACTGCTAAAATGTCAATAATCCTTAAGAGATATCCAACAAAGCTGCTACTCCCATTGAAATGAAAGCATTAGAAACAGCACACCAGTGACCATCCACACCAATGAAACAATCCTATCATGGAAATAACAAGATTCAGATACTTTTCCCTGTGGGACCTATAAAACTTTACCTATTTATATTAAATGAAAGACAACTTAGTAGAATATATTTAATAGAGAATAGAGTCTACAATTGTTACACAACAATGTTTTATACAAAAGTTCAGGGGCTTACCTCCTCCAGCACATCAGCTAGCTTGCTGAGTATTTCTTCTTGAAGGCCTTGGAAAGTCGGAACACTGTGAACAAGATAAAGAGAAGGTTGGAGGTTCTGTGAGCCAACAAACAAGCTGTTTCCATCAGGTCACAAAGCATCATATCTGACCACGGATAAACAAGCAAATCAACCTGAATGTTATGGTTTCAAAAGAATAGGTAGTGAAGGAAGAGTCTGTCATTATTGTCAAATTATTTTTGTAATATCAGAAACAAACTCCACAAAAGCCGGTAAGTGAAGCAGTTAACGTATTGCAAGAAACTGAAAAGCACACATTTGAAGTCTCAGAAATTTTGTCTCAGGTGGATGTGGGGGCGGACTACTCTTGGTTTTCATAAAAAAAAGGGCTGTCAATCATTTTAGATAGCTAAGAAAACCAGTCAACCAGAACTTTACTGCTAGGGGACCTTAAAAAACTGCTAGGGGACCTTAAAATCAACATAAAATTAAACTGACTTTTACTTTTAGCACAATTTTTTTTTTTGTTCAAAGTTCAAATGTTCACTCTTATCTGAATGATCCACAAATGTCTGCTGTTTTTCAGAAAAAGTCTTCAGGTTTCATAGATTCTTTGGTTTTGCAGCATTTCTGTGTATTTGAACCCTTTCCAAGCATTACTGTATGATTTTGCGATTCATTTTTTTAGACTGAGGACAACTGAAGGACTTGTATGCAAAGTTTAAATGCTAACTGACGCTACGGAAGAAAAAACTTTGAATGTGAGCCCGGGGTGAAAACTTTTGAACAGAGTGAAGATGTGTACATTTTTCTGTTTTGCCTACAATCACATAACAAATGCTGGAAAACCAAATAATTTGTGGGACTTATCTGGAGAACAGCAGGCAGTTTAACCGTTCAGGATAAACAAGTGGCTTGTGAACAACTATCACAAAAAAAAGCTGGATCATTCAGAATCAAGCGTGTGCAAATTTTTCAGCAGGGTCATTTTTATAAATTCAACTATTATTTTGTCTTGTAGAAGATATGTAAACATCTTGCATGTGAAATATCTTTAGTACCCAGTACTAAATCAACAATAACATGCAGTTTGACAACTCTTAATTTAGTAAATTTGGTCATTTGCAGATTCTGCAATTCTGTGTATGTAAACTTTTGACTTCAACTGTAGTTCTTGGAGCAAACTAAATGCACTTCTACACTTTGCTGATAGGCAAACATGGACTACGTCTTCATTTAATATTTGGAACTCCTCAAAGGATACAGCACAAATTAAATTGGTTTCTGTAGTTGCATTGTTCATGAGGGGCTGCAGCATATTGATTCTGAATGCAACACTTCTCTCTCTGTGTGATGTAGCTCATAGTAGGGATGTGCATCTCCATAACTGAGGCCGACGCAATACGCATCTCGATGCATAGCCAACGATACGATACATGAAAGATACATGAAGCAGCTAGCGATACGATACACCCCTGGGCCCTGTTACGATGCAGTGCAAACTGATTTCGATTCAATTCAACGTGATTCGTTGCAGTATGATGCAATGAAACAAATATGCAGGTATACAGGTATTGGGAGCTCTCGTTCTCTGTAACGCTGTAAGGCTGAATGTCTTTACAGATTTAAAAAAAAAAAGGGCGATTGCATCGGTTATTGTCTTGGAACAAGCAGTTCACACTCACCATATGAAAAAATAAAATGCACAAAATCAGATAATTTACACAAGCTTTTGCCCAAACTTCAAATGCCTGTTAAATGAATAAAACAAAAGGCATTTGTTAGCTTTAAGATTGGTTTTTCAATTCAATTATTCAGTCCAAATACACTTTATTGTTGGAATTCGTTCCAAAATTTGAGAAGGATCTCAATGGTAACCTACTGTATTCAATCTAGCATCTGCATGCAAGCCATCTGTTGCATGGCAAAATGTAATATTTCTTATACAAAATGTGAGAAGGGTCAGACATATTTTTTGATGTACTTCAAACGAAATCGAAGAACTAACTGAAATGACGTCATTTCAAACAATATAAGTTCAAAATGGTTCACCAAAGCGAACTTTTTGGAGAGTTTGTTTTGACTCTTAAACACCATGAGCTACTATTGGTCCGAGGCGGTTACACAATTGGTGGGTGTTCTGAAACTAGATTTGTACTAGTAATGCCAGTGTCTAAAATATATTATCAATATATTTAATCCATTTATATTTCATATTTATTCAATGAATCACATGGGTCTTTGAATATTGTGGGGTACATGGAGTCAAATTTTTTTTTAAATATTATTTCTAATTGTACAATGAATACTAAAAAGTGAATGCAAAATCCATTTTTAAATAACGCAGTAGACTGTGAGAGAACAGTAGTGTGAATGCATTTTTATGGTGGACGGTAGACTAGGGCTGGGCGCTTTAATCATTGATTAATTCATGTGCATTTCGTCAGTAAAGCTGGCTCTTTGATTAGCAGCAGGTCACTGACGAACCATGCAATATCGTCTTCAGAATCAGAAGCAATTAATTTCCGATTTTTAACACAATACTGTGTAGCTCGTCAGTGATCTACGGCTCTGTGTCGCTCATTTTAAAAACAGGTGATTGAGAGTTACAGCTAATCAAAGAACCGGCTTTACTGACGAAATGCGCATTAATTAATTGACCATTAAATCGCCCAGCCCTACTGTAGACAAATCGATATTAAATGCTAAAAATAAAAATGTTCTAATAAAGCAAAGCTATTCATGGCTAACCGCTCATGGCTAAAAATCGATATTTTCAGACTAAGTGAGTGGAAGGAGATGAATTAGACTCAAACAAGCAGAGCGAATCTACAGAAAGCAACAGCACTCTAATCATTATCTGCCCTCTGCCTGAGTTTAACCAACGCACACTTTACTTTCCTCAGAAAAAAACTGCTGAAATATAACGACAGTTGATTAGAAACATTTGAAAGTAATATGCCGTTTCACCTTCCAAAATATTACAATCGAAACCCATCACTCGAGAGATTAACAACACACAGCAGAGGAAAGTGAGTAATCTGGGATTGTGTAGCCATTCACTTCTGTGTTACTCATTCACGATGAAAATCAATTTCTTTTATTGCATACTGGTGAGGGACAGACCTCTATCATCAGTGGTTAGGAATAATAAATAGAAGTGAACGAAGAAGCAGCCCACCTCTTCAGAAACTCCATGTACTCTGCATGCTTGATGAGTCCTGTCCTCATCATGATGGTCTGGAAACACTGGCGGTCGATGGCCCATAACTTCACATTTGTGAGGGCTGGGGAACAAAATATGACAATAAATAAGCAAATAACACCCACATGCACATTTATGTAGCCAAAATAGTCTTTATTATCTTTATCTGCTCATCTACAGTAACATAACATATCAGGTATAAAATATGTGCTAGCCTTCTCATTACAAGAGAACTGATGTTACTGTACACAAAAATTACATTTAGATTCACAAATGATAAGCAGTACAAGAAAATTAATACAAACACTTTACTTTTCTTAATTGTTCAATCTAAATTAAAATAATTATTAATTAAGTCTATAAATACATCCATTTGAGGCCAAAGTAAAAGCATTATTAAAAATGTTTGTTTAATTAATTTTCAGCTGTTTATTCCACATTAAAAGTAGCAAAAACAAATTAAATATATAATTTAAATTGAATAACAAACATTATGGTGTGCATTTGATTAAAAAAATGCTTTCAATACAGTGATTTACAGTTTTATAGTATATTTATATTTAAATTATAATTTCAGATGTATTTCTATTTTTTTTTCAAATATTCAGTTTCGTATCTACATTTTCAGACTTATCTTATCTATATTTTGCAATATACATTTCTATATTCAGAATTGCAACTACATATTTATTTATTATATTTAGATTTTTATCTATATATTTAGACTTATAACAATATAGTCTTTATACTCATATTTTAAAAATAATAAAATAAAATTAAAATAAATATTCATTGTTTCCTGATTGCTCCTTCATAATAAAATAATAATAATAATAATAATAAAATATATTTAAATCAGAGCTTTATTTGATACCAAAACTTAAAAATGTAAACCAATAAAAAGATAGTATAAATAAAAAAAAAGTAAAATATGAATCAAATAAAAAACAATAATAATATAAACTTTTTTTTATTTTACCTGGTTGCCATTTCTTTATATATATATATATATATATATATATATATATATATATTTTTTTTTTTTTCACATTTAAATGAATGTTAATCTTAAATTGCCCAAATTTTTTCATACATTTGCATTAATAAAACAATTGAGATCCAGTGCATAAATAGAAAATTAATTTCATTCTGAATACTTAGTACATCTGCAGAATGCTTTGCAGAAAAAAACTCTATCATCTTTTAGAGTCACTGTAACTCACTTGGTTTTAGCCTGATTGATTTTGCAGTCTGGGAATGCTGTCAGAGCTGGAGAGAAAAGGCACGTTTGTCCAAGGTGACAGAGGCAGAAAATGCTTGACACTCGACAGCATTACCAATATATTACTTGCCCTCTAAAACTTACCTTCAGGAGGGGGCAATTGCCAAATTATTTTTAGATGAAAAGACCCATTGGGTCCTCAATATTTGACAGGTCTATGCAAGATATTAGCATAAACTTCGTTCAAAACAGCTTTATTGTTTGCAGCTCACTCATGGGGCCACATTATAAACATTATATGTGAGATTTTCCTCCACAGATTCCAGTGTTCAGATTTTTGCTATTGATCAGAAAATGCAGTAATAAAGAAATGTAAAAAATAGCATATTGTTATGCTATTCCAAAAGACTATATTTGTATCCTAACACTGTAAAGACCAGCAAGGCATCTGAAGAAGAATATACTAAGCTGCTTTAGATCTCGAAGGACCGTAATGATAGCACTTCTACGAATGCAAACCTATGCAATCACATAAAATAGCAGTACAAGTGTTTGCCTCACAATAAGCTCTCATTTACCAGGAATGCGATTATAAGTATGCATCATTTGCACCCTCATGCAGCCGGTGCAAATGACGCTCGTACAAGAAACATTTTACAAAGACCGTTTTCAAAACAAAATTCACATTCTCTGGTCATTTGCAGAGCAACAGTTATGGCCACGTTAATAGACCTTCTCAAGTGCTACATAATGAGAGCGTTGTGTTTTAATGGTTTTAAACCCATTAGGTACTGACCAATTACAGTGGATTTATTACATAGGACAATAAGCCTTGATCACTCAAGACTTCCTGAATGAGTAGGCTTTGAATATGCAAAAACAATTTTACAAGCCTGAAAAAGTGTAGAATTTGTAGCAACCTTTAAAACTGAAATAATTATTTACAGATATTAAATAACCTTTAGGTTATTATATTACAGATTTTGTTGACTAATAATACTGGGAAGATTTTGTACATTGCGGTAAAAAAAATTAAAGCATAAATAACTACTGTATTTATTTATTTATGTACTCTCCTTATGTATTCTTGCTTTATTATTGTTCTATATTGTGAATATAATTTCTGAGGTGATACATACAGTACATTACACACCATCAAAAAGCAAAAAAAAAAACACTGAGATTAACACTGATTTGAAAAAACACAAACTCAACTAAAAAAAAACACAAACTCAAAAATCATGGATTTATTTATTATGTTTTTATTGTGTTAGTTAAATGTATTTTTTGTTATTTCATCTAATCAAAATAAACCAACTGCAGTTTGATTGAGATTAAGTGGAAAATGTCTAAACCTGTTTTTGCAAATAAATTCTTTATTCATTTTTTAGCTATACAGTGCAGACCTAATTGTTGATTCATTTCGAGACATGAAAATGGCAAAGTTTAGAATAAACTATTCTCCAGATGAATTATGGCTGCTATATAGCAGAATATAATAACTATGACAGCAGTGCAAGCAAATATAATTGGCAACCACGAGTGTGACAAGTGTGCTGATGTACAAACCCACTTAAGATGCTGCTTTTAAGGAAAAATAAAAAAAATAGCAAAACTCACGTTCATGAATCAAGATTAGAATAAAAAAAGACTTCACTGAACAACTGTAGACAGGCTCATTTGACTCATTTTGATACAAGATAAACAGAACATTGCCACTTGGCCGCTCTTGGACTGGAACGTCTTGTTTAATCTGAATGTGCAGCACAGCTTTGGGCTCCCAATTATCCATGAATCCAAATCAAAACCATTCCGAACACCTTATTAAATACTGCCTGAGTGCATCCTCTGTCTCCTCGTTTCACTGGGGAGCAAAACGCAAGACAGAAAATTAAACGTCTTATGGTTGTCTGTCTCTCTGAGTGGTTTGACCACAAGCCACGCTGTTGTCCCTGTCATTCGGATCCGGCAAACCCTCCATAGACAAGGGAAAATCTATTCCAGTGGAACCTTTACACTCTGATTATATAACACAAGCCTCTTTTTGATCCCTTGTCATGACATTGATTAGCGAGATGTTGATTATGCAGTCATAAACTCTAAGAAAAAGGTGTACGGATCAAATGCTCTTTGATGCTCTTTCATGAGAGGGTTTGTTCTGCCAGTGTGCTTTCATACAGGTGTACAATTACTCTATATAAGTACATCATCAGCAAGCATCTCTAATATTTATCATCAATGCATAATGCAATCAGACAATGAAATGTTCAGAAATGTCTGGTGCTGCACGGATCAGTTGTCTGAATGTAATGAAATTATATTTCTAAGGAACAAGGTAGTAACAGCAAAGCTGCAGTCCATAACGTTTGCCGCTCTATAGGTTAAATAACAGAACAGCATGCGTCTTGAGGAAGAACACTGTAGCTAAGTCTACTCTGTTTATATGGCAAATCACGCAGGTACCTACTTTTGTACCTTATTTGTACCTTATTTTTTTCAAAATTGGCCATTTAAACATGGGGAGTCTATGGGACTGAGCCAGCCTCTAGCCGGCAGTCCATGAACTGTAGTTTTAGTCACTGAACCTAAATAGTCAGAATATAAACACTTATTATAGGTGTACCATAGTGATTCAGGATAAGCCAAAGACACAGTTTGGAAATTGTATTAATGGTGTACTCGGTTAGTATATCATTGTTGTACATTTTAAACACTAAACAGGACTGCAGCTTTAAGTAATTAAAGGTATGGTTGATTGTAATTTCAGAAATGTTGACATTTTTGCGATTTCTTAAAAAAGAAAAACTGAAATATCACATGGTCCTAAGTGTTCAGACCCTTGGCTCAGAATTTAGTAGAAGCACTTTTTGATCAAATAGAGCCATGAGTATTTCTGCAACAAGTTTTCCACACCTGGATTTGGGGATCATCTGCAATTCCTCCTTGCAGATCCTTTCAAGTTCTGTCAGGTTGGATAGTAAATGTTGGTGGACAGCCATTTTTAGGTCTCTCCAAAGATGCTCAATTGGGTTTAAGTCTGAGCTCTGGCTGGGTCATCCAGGAACAGTCACAGAGTTGTTGGTGTGTGGCTTTCCTAATCAAGACCAATCAGTAACAATCAAGAACCATCTCAAGGATGATCAGAAGAAATGAAGAGCACCTGAGTTAAATATATGAGTGTCACAACAAAGGGTCTGAATACTTAGGACCATGTGATATTTCAGTTTTTCTTTTCTAGTTAATCTGCAAAAATGTCAACAATTCTGTGTTTTTCTGTCAATATGGGGTGCTATGTGTACATTAATGTGGAAAAAAATGTAATGGCTGCAATATAGCCTAACAAAGAGTGAAAAATTTAAGGGGGTCTGAAAACTTTTCGTACTTTTATCACCACTGTATATATATATACAGTATATATATATATATATATGTATGTATAATTCACACGCACAATGTCTCTTTTGTTAATTAATTTAAATTAATGTAATCTTAGTTCACCTTTAGTTTAAATCCTGGCTCAGTGATCATTCCTGATCTCTTTACCACTTCGCCTCCTTTAAAAAAAAATTAAAAATCCTTACTTGTCTTGAAATGAAGCATTTTAAAAGTCGCTGGTAACTTCGCTGAAATTGCACCTAGTAAAGGCATGGTTGCAATGTGCAGCCAAACAGCTCATCTGCAGAGTGTTTTTTTAGCAGCCGTTTTTTAATAATGAAATGCAGGTCACATTTGGGGTCAATTACTACCAAAGACCATCAGCATCTCAAATAAGAGACAAGCAATTACAGCACCGTCTGCCAAAAGAGACTATCGACAAGAACGCCTTCACGCAAGTGGCATATATTGATTCAGTTGTGGGTCTTTTTTATCACTCACTCTGTCACTAATGTCAGCAGCAGAGATACAAGATAACCAATTGACTCTTCTTTCTCTACAGGAAATGGGCAACATTGAGGATGGTGTTATACTGGAATAGAATAAAGGAGCATGACTGGCGAGAGTATTGTGCAGCTAGATGTTGAATTAAGGGTGTTTTTCTGGCCATGGACAGCACACTAGGACAAGAATACACATTTAACTAACATGCGAAGAAAATGACCATGACATCTGTTGTAGAACTGATAAAAAAAGCTGTGTCCCCTTACTTAATTCAAAACCATCTTATTTGTAGAAGTCTTCACACATTATTAACAGCTGGGGATAAAAAATATTCTAATACGGCTTATTTATTTGTGTTGTTAATATATACTGTAATATATACAATATATATATATATATATATATATATATATATATATATGCTCAATTTTATAAAGGACTACTAGCACAGAAAAGATTTCCAGCACACTAGCACTGATTTTCACTCAGAAATTGCTAGTCAATACCACAAAGAATCACAAGGAACTAGTCAATATCACAAGGAATTGCCAAATAGCACAATGGATGAAGCATGACATTGTGAAGCTGCATAGAAACAAAGTGGAAATAATGATTTTTCTTTATTTTTTTCTTTTTCTTTTTTATATTATGTCCAATTAATAGAGGTGGGAATCTTAAGGCACCTCACGATCCGATCTGATTCGGGGAGTCACAATCCGATTCCAAAATGATTCTTGATCTACTTTTTTTTTACCCCAATTAATTCTTCTGTGCAAACTCATCTTTACAAACTCATCTTTACAACTTTAAATCTTAACCAACATTGAAGTTTATATGCATTTTGTTAATATTTAAGATATCTGTGTTTCACAATTCAATGCAATAAGATTATTATTATTATTATTATTATCACACAATGGCCCAGTTTCACAAACTTGGCTTAGCTTAAGCCAGGACTAGGTAAGTATTAAATAAGTATTAAATGCTTCTTTTACAAAATTTTAAGATAAGTCAGAGCAAGATATTTTCAGTAGCAGTTCAAACATGCATTTTATTCTGTGACTAGCTTAAGCCTTGTCTGTGAAACCAGGAGAATATCACATTCTCATTCAATGTTACTGCACATGGCTACATTTTAAATCAAATTTATTTTGTGCAAAATTAATTTTTTTTCATCATTATATAAACAGGGAAATTACTTATTTTAAAAAGTGCTGTTTGAGGATACGAAAGTTTACAGAAATAGTTTTGACTTTTAATAGTTGGATTTTTCTGATTACTGTTTATATCATATACAGTGACAGCTTATATAAAAAAAAGAATATCTAAAGTAAAACGTAATGGATGGATGCTATATATGCGGGGAAAAGAATCAATTATGAAATTTTCCGGATTGATTCAGAATCGTTGAGAGAGAATGGCAATGCATCTACCAACTAAGACAATTTGTTTTACAAGTTTATTTGTTTTTATTTTGAATATTTTTTAAAAACAATTTAATATTAACATTTTTACTCCAACTTAAAAAAAGTTTTCTATTGTAATATACTTTAAAATTCTAGTTATAACCCATACTATAATTCTTAGTGTAACATTTGGAATCTTATTTATTATTTACTTCCAACTTCATACATTTCTATGTCATGTGACACTGAAGACTGAAGTAATGATGCTGAAAATTCAGATTTGCATCACAGAAATAAACTACCTGGTCTCATGGCAAAAACCTAACTAACTTTTAAGCCAGACATGAAATACATACCAACAAGTACATATGACAGCAGTTTCCAAAAGATATGAACAGCAGCAGTAAAACTCTGACACTTTTTATTCCTTTTCATACAAATTTCACAGAGTTTCTATTGATAAAGTCTTATTTTTCAGACAATTACTTGAAGAATATCATGTTATGATTTTAGAACAAAATAAGATGCTGTTATATTTGAAAATTGGTGCTTTTGGTACAAATGTTGACACATTTTTCATGGAATAGACAGGCATAATTAGTCTACTTTCCCGATGTAATTATGTTCAGCAGGTGTGTTTGTGGCATTACCTGATTTGTGTAATTCCTTTAGTGAATTGGGTGTTGAAACAACACCAACAGCTTGTGCATATAAACAACACCATCACCGGATGCAATTCATTTCACACTAAAACCACTGTTTTTACCAAATATTTGAAAGTAAAACACACATTTATCTTTGATATAGAAAGAATTTTACTGAGAGATCAAATTTAAGACTCAAATATTAATTACTTCCAATTTGTTCATCACTTTTTTTAGATGGAAGTCATCATTCAAATCCAAATGTGCAAATTTAACATGAGTGCATTTTAAAGTGCTAACATTATGAAAGACTACTACTATACTAATTCCCAGAAGCCTTTGCCTCCCTAGCATACAGTAAGTGCATGAGACAGACATCTCAGTATCAAAGGACAAATTAAACTCGTCAGACCATTTTTGGCTAAGCCGGCAGACTATATTCCCTTAACCATTTTCAGCTCCCAGTAATGTCTGCAGAGACCAAAATGAGCCTGACCAAGAAATTATTAATATTGCAAATCACATTAGAGATGAAAGCACCTGACTCCCCTAAGTGCGCACCAATCACAGTGTATTTTGAAGATGCTTCCTTTTTATTCCTTCCTTTTTAACATTTTGGACATGATGATGTAACAATCTCAATCAACAGCATATGCAGGATGTAAAAGCATCATACATGTGTCACTGCCTCAAGATAATAATCTCAGAACCTCAAAGTTGCAGGGAAGATGGAAACTCAGAGTTTCACTTACTAGACTAGTAGGTTCACCCCAAAGCAGGGGAGTTATGAAAACTCAGGTTCATGATTGAACTGTTTCATATAGACCTGGGTTTGATTTAAAATATAGAATTTTTTTAATTCAATAACTTTTTATTACATTTACAGTTTTAAAGTTATTCCAAAGTACACCAGACAAACAGTTTTGAAGACAATGAAATGAATATTGTCTATGAAGGGCATGTTTTCAACTTATAACCATTGACTGTAAAAAAAAATGTAGGTTTCTGAAGAGCATTTTTGAAGCCTAAAGTGGGCGGAGCCGACCGCCGCCATCCTGGCAACGCGTCACCACGCATCACTCCCGGATGATCCAAAATGGGCAATGAGGCGGGACGTAGGCGGCAACGTGACGGCTAACAGACAGCAGA
>JAUCNO010001034.1:2495398-2506516 GCA_032353835.1 Enteromius viviparus
AAAGCAAGTCAATCATGTGGAAATCCTTTCCATGATTTTTTTATGTTCATTCAAAGAGTAATTTTTTTGAGTGTATGGTCAATTACAAGATGACGTTCATGGCACTCGTGCACAGAGACCCGCCATTCGAGGATTTTGTCTCCGAATTTTTCCCGCTGGCCGAACGGTCGGGTCTCAGGGACTCTATAATCACTGCTGTGTTTATGAGCACTGCACGCCAATTCAGCCCCATGGAGCTGCCGAACATTATGTGGCTGGAGTGGAGATCGGCAGTCTTTCTCTGCCTGATGACGGTGCGGGTTCAGGCTGGTATATTAGCTCAGACTGCTCGTTCTCTCCCAGAGGAGCACCTACCTCACGTGTCAGCAGATAGCACTTTTTCTTCGTCACAGCACGAGCACACCTTCTCGGATTCAGGTCTGCTTTTACGTTCTTCCGAGACGTGTAATAAGGCTTCAGTTTCGTTCTAACCGCCCAGAGAGCCGTGTAAAACCCCCGCTGATTCACATTCTCTCAACACTCGCAAGGACTATGGCAAGCCATTTAACCTAAATCATTGAAATCAGAAGATCGGTTCCACACCCAGTCAGTTCCAGTAATGCTTCCAGGTGAGCCATCTTCTGTCTCTATGGTCCAGTTAGTGCCAGTGGTGCAGCCAGGAGAGCTGCTTTCAACAAACCCTGTTTTTGATCCGCAAGTAACAGGTCCCAGCCCCGTTTCACAGTGTGGCAATCCATATAAAGCACTGTTGGTCCCAGTTTTTCAGCCAGAGAGGCTGTTTCAAGCTCTGTCTGTACCAGTTATACAGCCAGGAGTGATGTATGATGTCCAGTTGGTCCAAGTCATACAGCCTGACGAGCTGTTGAAGGCCCTCACGGTTTCCAACCATTTATTAACGGGTTCCAGCCCCGTGGCACGATACAAGGGGTCGTATCTAATACAGCCAGTCCTGGTTGCACAGCCTGATAAGCTGTTGAAAGTCCTCCCGGTTCCTAGCCCACATGTAACGGGTCTCAACCCCATAGACGGTACAAGGAGCCGTGTTCAATCATGTTGGTTTGCGAGACCCTGCCAGACCCTGTCTAGGATCCTGATCCAGAGTGGCCGGATCCGCCAGACCCTGTCTGTGATCCCGATCCTGGGTGGCCGGTTCCGCCAGACCCTGTCTGTGATCTGGACCAAAGTTGGCCGGATCTGCCCGAGCCGGTTGGTAAGCCAGATTGGTTGGTATCAGACGCGCCAGAGCCTGTGGTGATACTCCGACCACCCGAGCTCCACGTTGACTGTGAGGTCCCAGAGCCAGAACCTCCGGAGCCTGTGGGTGGCTTGAATACTCCATTGGGTCCACTTATGGCTTCACCCTCTCTGGAGAAGTCCGTATAAGCCGTAGATTCTTCAGAGCCCCCATTCGTGGCTGTTCAACCCATGGAGTTAGCAGGATCATGATCCGGAGGGTTCAAGGGGCCGCAAGCACAGTCTGTTGGGCCCCAAAGTGCGCTTTCACCATTGGTCCAACCCGCGAAGGGTGTATTCATTTCCTGTCTGGTCTCAAAGGGCGCGTTCCCTGACTGATTGTGGTTGTCGAGGACGCAATGTCAGTCTGGTGGTTCAAAAAGGGCTCTATCGCTGTCTGGCCGAAACAGAGGGGCTCTGCTGCCATCGCTGTCTGCTTCCCCCAGGTGGGCGTTCCCCCCACCTGATCCACCCTGGAAGGCTTCCCCGCCGACAGCTCCGCCTAGAAGGATGTCTCCGCCGCCTGCTCTGCCCCGGTGGGCTTCTCCGCCATCAGCTCCGCCCTGGAGAGCTTTAGAACTGTCTGATCAGCTCAGGACAGCATTTTCACTGCCTGGTGGACCCAGATAAACTTCGCCACCGTCTGCCCCACCCTGGAGAACGTCTCCTTCGCCTGTTCCACCCAAGTGGACTTCTCCGCCGTCTGCCCCGCCCTGGAGGTCCCTCCTGCCAGCTCCTAAGTATGGGGCATCTGGAAGCCGCCCCTTTGAGGGGGGGCTATGTAAAATTCTATGTAATGTCTTTTTTGTCTGTTTTTATTCCTGGACTCATGATCCTCCAGGATGCACCTCTCCTCACATCTGTTGCTAGTTTGGTTCAATCATTCAATCAATTTGATTTTGTCTGTCCTCACCCTGAGCCTAAATAAACTCTTTTATTGTATTTGAACCGTGACAATTCTAAAGTGTTCCCAAAACTAATTCATCAAAGCATTTTAAATTAAAACAATTATTTCTAGTCAAAACACAAGCCTATAATCCACAGACTGGTTTTGCTTGTAAACTTACTTTCTTTTTTTTTATGAGGGCATACACATTATTAACATTCATTCATGAAGAGGACCACAGTCAGACTTAGAGGGGTTGGAATCAAATGAGAGGGCGGACACAAGGGCATGGCAATAAATTAGAGGAAATGATCATCTCTGTCGCCAGAGGCGACATACCAAGATATATTCTACAGCTACAACAATGCACCAGGAGGAGGTGAGCTGCCTGCGGTGTGTACATTACTGGAAGCAGACTGAAAGGTTTGAAGGTAAAGAGCAGGCCTCCTGTGGTGACTGGCAGGGGTTAGTTTGGAGAGGCAAAAACGGTTCATGGGTGCAGTGCTGTGAAAAGACACCACAGTGAGTGGCTCTACTTAACAGAATGGTGCATCTGCCTCACTTGAATGCCTATTCATAGCTGTTCATGGGATATTTCCACTCAAGCACTTCTATTATTTGTAAAATCCAAAACCCTACAGCGCCTAATGATGAATTTTAAATGGAACTGAACCATTCTAGAAGCAATCTTGTTGCATATCCAGTGGCCCTAGTGTTAAATCAAACTCTGTGGTCAACCTAGTTAGTAACACTTCTAAAAGTAGTTTGATTTGTTTAAAAAAAACACATTAAAAAATTATTTAATAACTGTAGATCGAAAAGTTCTTCGGGAAACCCAAAATGGTTTATCTATGGCATTTTTGAATCTTTATTTTTAAGAGTATACTGTATATGTAGACAACTCTGAAATCAGCTCAGGAGAAATCTTTAGACTTGAAACCAATACATATTTTTGAAGTGCAACTGGAGAGCATTTTTTTGTTTTACAAGGTGCACTTCACAATCAACTTCAGTCTATTTTTCAGAATCACAAGTGAACTTTGAAATGCTTCCAGAGTCTGCTGTTGCACCTTGGGGGGCTGTGCATTCTGAAGAACCCTGTGGTGTTTAAAACCGAATACATGGACGGCTGCCGTCTTAAATACTATGTGAATACACCTAAAAGGATCTTTATTTATGGTCATTAAACGCCATTAGAAACAACTTTACACCACTGCAGCAGAACCTGCGACAGACCACAAGGAAATCTAACATGAAAAAAAAGAAAGAAATCAAAGTTATGTCTTTGAAAAGATCCAAGGTGACCATAAAATTCACCATTCAAACCAGCCGCCTGCAGATGAAAAGCTAAATTGAAAATGCATTAAATAAGGCTACGGATTTTACTCCTCAAGTCCAGTTCTAAGCCAGTGTTCAGACAGTACCAGTTCTCTTTTAGAGTGCTAAATGTGGTTTTGTTCTCATGTTGTTTGGCTATAAACTAGAGGGACAACCAAAATGTGTAACTGAACAGATTCTAGTTTGGTGTGTGAACCTGTTCCACTGCTGCTCTCTAGAAAGCAAAGTGATTTGTGAGTTACTACATGGCGCATTTCCTTTCATGGCAGTCATTAATTTAACAAATTGTAAAAAATGGAGCGGGCCTGTGAGAAGTATTACAGATTTTATGACCATACAATTTAATTTACATAATGAGGGGGACATTTACATCCAAGTGGTAATTAATCTACACAGAGCAGAAACCAAGCATGAAACCCTAGCTATAAACTGCTTAATCATCAAGAAATTTTAGGATTTAAGGAAGAGAAGGTTTTTTCATAACGTCAGACCTTTTTACAAGGTTCCCAACTGGCTGGTCTCATACACTATTAAAAGTAAAGGTACTTTATTGGCATCGATGGATCCATGAAGAACCTTAAAGGGGTCATATAGCGCCAATTTTGCACAAGCTTATATGATTTTTTTAAGGTTTTAACGAAAAGTCTATAATATATTTTGTTTAAAATCTCTCAATGGTAGTGTAAAAAAAAAACATTTTCCCCCATCAAAAACAGCTATTTTTAAAACAGCTATTTTTTGTTTTGTGTATTTTCCCTTTAAATGTTCACAAGCCCTGCTGACTACACCCATGTTTTCTGAGGCGCTCTTAGAGGATGTTTATTTAGCCATTTTCATAGTCCTAGACGTTACATTCATAGTAAAACTTGCTAATTAGCACATTATTGGGAAACGCAATTTGCAAAGATCCATTAAAAGACATTATACTGACTGCTTCTGTAGGTGAGGCTAAAATGTTCTTTACACTTTTTATAACAGTTCACAAACACTTTTTTATGTAGGGTAAATGTAGGTGAGTATGGAACAAAATTCCAGCCTAAAGTATTTGAAACAAAAAGCCTGTTGAATTCCACAAATCGAAAAAAAATACATTGCAATTAACATTGCTTGCCTATTTATGCGCTGCATTTTAACGTGGTTGTATATTTACGTAGAAAATATTTCAAATGGAAACATTTCACAAACATTTTCATGGTTAAAATTCAGTAATCAATACTTACCTCACAAAGTTCATTTTCAAAATATTCAGTTTGTTTAATAATTCCAGAAATAATATTCGTCAGGCAACTTTCAGTTAGTTTTATTTCACTTTACAAATCCGAAAATTCAGCGGCTCAAATAGACAGAGCGCACAATCTGGAAACTGCAGGAAAAGCAGTAGATTACTGATCCAAGAAGCCATCTGCTGTTAGACGTCTTCACCAGCGGGTGGTGCTCACGGCTTTGAGTGTGAACGTCTTCATCAAAGTGTTTGCTGTACGATATTATTTAAGGGCAGCGCTATTAATCTAAATACTTTATATCTCTTTCTATCTGTGTTTCACTCCTCTGTAAAAGCCAAACCTGTACACACGTGAGGGTTGGCTTTTACAGAGGAGTGCAACACAGATAGAAAGGGGGCATAGTATTTCGATTAACAGCGCAGCCCTAAAATAATATGTTCACACTCAAAGCCGCGAGCACCACCCGCTGGTGAAGACGTCTAACAGCAGACGGCTTCTTGGATCGGTTATCTACTGCTTTTCCTGCAGTTCCCTGACGTCGTATTTGAACCACTGAATTTTCGGAAGCGAGTTGTAAAGTGAAAAAAAAATAACCGAAAGCTGCCTGACGCATATTATTGCTGGAATTATTAAACAAACTGAATATTTTGAAAAAAACTTTGTGAGGGCAATATTTATTACTGAATATCTGATTTCTAACCCTTCCAGATGCAGAGAAACTTCTCCACGCCTTTATCTCCTCAAGGCTGGACTACTGTAATGGACTGGAATTCCTACTAAGGACATACAAAAGTTACGATACTTCTAAAACAGCTCTGCAATAATCCTACTGAGAGTAAGGAAATTTGAACATATCACTCCCATCTTCAAATCACCTGTTTCTTCCCGAATCTAATACAAAATTCTTATGTTAACCAATAACTGTTTTTCATGCCAGGTACCTTCATATCTTCATCTGATCAGTTTACAATCTTCTAATCGTATCCACAGATCATCAGGCAGCATGCTTCTTCAAGTTCCCTTCACTAAGCTATGTACTATGGGGGGTCGAGCATTTTGCTCTTTTGCCCCTCAGCTCTGGAACCATTTAAAGACACTTTTTAAGCAAATTTGAAGACTTTTTTTATTTAGGAAAGCATACATTTGTTGAGATTTTATATTTAGTAACTGTGATATTTTTTGATTTTGTGGATGTTTTTTTTTTGTGTAGCACTTTGATATTTTGCTAATGAAAAGTGTGTTACAAATAATTTTTTTATTATTATTATTATTATTATTATTAAAAAAAACATAAATTAAAAAAAATTAAATAATATATTTTTTTTAAATAATGCAGTTTCATGTGTTATACAAATTATTTATGGGCATGAAATTTTCATTATCCAAAGTTAAGCAATACAAGATTGCTTCTTAACCGAAGTAAAAAGCACTGTAATGCACAGCCTCTTGTGGTTTACTGGCCTGTGTGTATATCATCTGTTAGAGTTGTAAAACACAGTAGAGTAAACAGCAAGAATACTTTGACATGACCTACCTTCCATGACATAGACCAGGGAGCCCACATCGCCTTCTTTGATAATACAACTTTGTTTATCATACTCCACAGGGTACATGCAGTCCACAATCTCTTGAATCTGAGACAGCTCCAGGTTCTTCATGAAGTCATTGTCGAGAATTGCCTCTTTGATTAGTTCTTTAGACCTGTGGATGACAAGAATAAACACAAATGTAAGGCTTACTTTAAAAAACCTTTTTAAAGAAGGAGTTTTCAGGAAGAATCACAATCCAAAATCTTATCAAATCTTATCAATCTTATCCTTCTATTGATTATTATTGATTATTCTAATAATTGACAAGCAATACAACAAATAAATACAATATAGGACAAAGACACTTATGCTGTAAATAGTGCTTTAAATTTTCAGGCATGCAGTGCTGTCTAATAGCATAGCTGTATGAATTACATGTTCCATATAAGTTTTTTTGAAGCTACAAATATTATCTGGTCAGACGCAGTGGGTTATTCTCTTTTCTGCTGTGGTTTGGTTACTACTAGTAACACAGAAGCAGCAGGTATATTAGGCTGCTGTCCCTTTAAGACCTAGCATATTTACACACCTCCTACTGTATAACAGCGAGCATATTGACATATTTTTGTGCACATTTGAACTTTTAATATCAAGCATGCCACATTCTTTACTTATTCACTCATCCATTCCTCTAACATGTTAACAAATCAACTGAAAAATGCACGTATATATTTACCAACAGACATAAACAACTCTTTAATACTTTAGTAGCAGATTGTGAACTTCTTCAAGATCAATCACGGTACAAAATCGTCAGCTCTGCCCATCCTGTTTATAAAAACAAAAACAGATCAAGCCGTTTTGAAAACCCATGAGCAAAACTATGGGTTCCTCCCGAAAGAACTGAAATCTCACAAATCTTTCTTTTTTTTTCTTGAAAACCTAGACACCTGTATTCAACACCACAGCATGTGAGATTACTCACGGAAAAGTGTCAACCGCTGAAATAATCAGAGAGAATCCCCCATACCTGGGTTTGTGAATGCAATCAATACCTCACCACGTCAATGGATGAATTCTTTCATATGGAGTGCATCTTGGCTCTGCGTGATGAGTCATTTTCATTGACAACACCACAATTTATTGAACAACGCTTGTCAGATGGCCTTGCTAGTGCCACTGCATTCCAAGTTCCCTTCCACGAATCTATTTTTAATCATGCACTAGGTAAATTTGATTATTCAATCATTGCACAAGAAGATCTGCTTGTGGAAATACTGGATCTTTTTTTCTCTTTTGATTAGGAATGGCAGAGATGATGGCAAAACCGCACCATCTGTGCAAGAGTGCACGAGTGCTGAAGCCAGAGGACGACATGGGGCGGGCAGATGACTGCTCAGATACACTGCGTTACTACCACTCACACACTCCTGCTGGGTACTAATGTCCCATGGGCGGATGATAAGGCCTCAAGATCTGTGGATCTGCCCGGACTAATGACATTAACAATCAGCAGAGTTTCGGACTCATCATCCATGTGTGCACCAGTGCTACAAACAATGGCGTTTTTGTGTAAGTAGCTGACTTTTCAATAAATATAACGTAATGATTTTTGAGACAAAACAAGTACAGAAATTCTGCCCAGAATTACTTAGAAGATGATCGCTAAAATGTTAATTTATATTAAATAATGCTAATTTACATTTCACTAACTCAGCTGAATACTAAAGACTTCTATTTAGCAAGCAATCTGTGGGTTGTTTAAAGGCACAATATGTAAGTTTACACCCCTAGAGGTCACATTTTCAAAACAATAACAGAGGCGAAGCTCGATGATGCAATGACGGAGCGTGGAACATTTGGAGATGTCGTTTTCACGGATGAAAAGCTCATTTCTGATCAATCTGGTCAATCGCCACATTTCAAGGTTTGTTATTCCCAGATAACAACCAGTTAAACTAATAACACAGGCTCATCCGGGTACTAAGCCTCATCTTAACCATTAGTAATTATATCACTCCGATGTCGCCGGTCAGTTTAGCGCCATCCTGTGGCTTCAAAATGCTTAACCACGAGTTAAAATGGAGGACTTGAACATTAAATTCAGCACGTACAGGAAAAGCAAAAGCAGTGGATTGGAAAACCTGTACATGACTATTACTTACACAATAAATAATATATTTTTTGCTTACTCATTTATTAAAACACACATGAGAGCGGAGTCTCTGTCCAGGCCAAGGTTTTGCAATGATCTCTCCATTTCAGAAACGTAAATATTTAACCACAAAATATTTGTTCTCACTTTATTCCGTTGACTGCACCAATATCTTCTTTCCTCGGTTTGTATACATCTATGATCCATGATATGGAAATGCACAGTAAATAACTACCACTTCAT
Source organism: Enteromius viviparus (assembly GCA_032353835.1). Taxonomy (NCBI): domain Eukaryota; kingdom Metazoa; phylum Chordata; class Actinopteri; order Cypriniformes; family Cyprinidae; genus Enteromius; species Enteromius viviparus. The sequence goes on from JAUCNO010001034.1 coordinate 2,504,006, forward strand.
TATTTAAATCTGGAATTTCTTTGAATTTACAAATCCTTCAGAACTTTTGAGATAATGAAAGTACACCTCTGCATGAAATATATAACACTGTGCAGGTGTTATTTTGGATATGTGAAGATCCTCTTTCCATGTTTCACCACAGCCTTTGGTTCCAAAATATAGTTTATTTTTTTTCTTCTTTTTTTTTTTTCTTTTAAGTTATGGTTTATGATAGGTTCATATTTTGGTTTTGGGAGTCCCCAACAACAGGATGACATGCATGCAAGGTCCAAATAACTCTTTAATTGTTTTATGCATTTATTTTTATCCAATGATGCTTTGTGTACATCCGTTCCCGGGAAACTTTTTTTCTTTTCTATGTTTCTGCTCCAAAAGTCTTTGTGCACAACAAGTGGGCGGGCAATATGCTAATATTTCATGTGGACCTGAAAGTAATGACTCGCTTTAATTCAGAGTCGACTCTTTCTTTTGAGAGACAATAAATTGATGCACTCATGATGTAAATCATCTTAGATTTTTAGACAATTATCCAAATTTTAACTGCCAAGTTAGCAGTAAAACAACTACTAATGTGTGTATAAGGACATCTATTAAAGTGAATGCTAAATTTAACAGTATTTGGATTTTTAATCTTTATTTTAAATGGTTCTAACTCAATTTGATTGGAAAAATGCACATTTTGTAAGTAATGTTAAAAGGATTAAGTGAAAATAATACATTTTATTTCACTTCTTGTCCCAGTACTCAAGAATCGGTGAACAAGTCATATTGAAAAAGGCCAAATGCACCTCATATGTATCATGTTTGCCTGTGGTCAGCTAATAAGACTCTTGAGTCATCACTGCTAATAACTGTTCAAATCAAACACAAACGGCAGCAGCGGATATGCTTATTATTTGTATGCATATGAATTCCAAGGGGAACATGAGACAGAATCTAATAGAACACTTATAGGATTATAAACTCATTTCATGTGCTGGTTTCTTATCCTCCAATCGTGCAATAGTCTAGAGAAATATAGCCTCAATTGTTCCTTTTGTCTGATGATGAAAGGGGGATTAACAACAAATCATTCTACTTTTCATACTTAGAAAAGACATTACGTTGAGACAATTTATTATTCCCAGATATGATAGATATGTGCAGCCATCAACCAACAATAATGAGAGGTGTAAATAAAACAAGGGAACCATAGAACCAGGGAACCGAAGACAGGTTTGATACTTTAAAAGAGTGTAGATACACTTTAAGAAAACATCACAAATTTTTATGAAAAATAAAGAATAATAAAATAAAAATGTAGGCTGGTGAGTAAATTAAATAATTCACTAGCAAATGGTGATTTCATTGTCTAGGTGTCTGTAGAGGTTTGCAAAAAAGCTTTCATAAAATTTATCTACATACACTGCTCTCTGCGTCCCACGCAATACCATATCAGACTGTTTGTATCATGGCCTATTTTGAATGGCAAATCACTAATCCATAAATCATTTACAAGTACGAGAAGCCAGGCCACATTCACAAGCATAAAGCCAGCTGATACAGTGTCTTACAGTGTTACAGTGTTCTCATGCAAAGAGAGCAATTCTGTCTTGTTTGCCTACTTTTAGATTCCTTGTTCCAAAAGACTTATTTAAAAAAACTATGCCCAGTTCCCAGAAGAAATGAACAGTGCTGACCAGAATCAAAGTGATGCTTTTGAAATTAAACCTTTAGCTTATGATCAACATCAAACCCCATTTCCGAATGTTCATTAAAACAAACTAAACGGCCATGCACCCAACTTTCTCTTTGAGCTCAGAGCTGATTTCAAAGTCTTCAGAGAAGGACAACAGTATTGCTCTGAAGGGGTTACCATAGCAAAGTGCGCGGAAAATGCCACCTCACATCAGGAGCCTCAATTTAATCAGAGTCTTTGATATTTGAGGCATCATTATGGTGTCCTGGCAGGCCACTCGGTGGAATGCCGAAGTGATTTTGAAGCCAGATGGAGCATGGCTTTGTTGAGCCATGCTGAATAACTTCAGATAGGCTGGCAGATAGTGTAGATTGGCACACTTGCAGTATGTGTTGCCATCTCCTACCTAACAGTCCTTCCCTCTCAGCACGCTTTTACAGCTCTTCTTAACCCACTCTCCACTCTTTTGTTTAACAAAGATTCATGTCTGCCCAGGCACGGAGAACAACACAGAGCCATTTCCATAAAAGGAGAAAATATGCTCTTTTAGTGGCAAGCCTATATGGATAGATTCCGCAAAACTTAACCGGGGCTGCAGAGTGGGAGAGAACAATGTGAAGACACTGGATCTAGCTCACAGTTATTCGTGGCAGGTGTCCAAGCATTTGTTTTCAAAGATCAGTGTTGTGCATCAGTGCATTTATGGACAAAAGAAGCATAATTGTAACCTTTATACACTCAACAAAAATATGAACGCAACACCTTTGTTTCTGCTCCGATTTTTCATGAGATGGACTTAAAGATCTAAAATTCATTCTAGATACACAATATTA
>JAUCNO010001034.1:2530236-2551034 GCA_032353835.1 Enteromius viviparus
GCAAACTTTTAAATAGGCGCTCTCTTTTTTAATAAACCGCAGATTTGTGTTTTAAACAACTACATTCTCGCCTGAAATATTCTTAAAACTGCATTTCATGCCACAATAACCGCAATATTTAGAATGTTTTGCTGTTTTCCCCTCCACCAATGCAGAGACTGGGGCCGTCTGTTGTACGCTCGAATGAAGCGAGTAAACTCAAAATGTTCGCGCGTCTAACTACGCACCATACGGCTTTTATACCTTATAAAGCATGGAGCTCATATTCAAGGAAAAAAAGACATCTCAGTTTTATTCAAAGACCCAATCTGAACAAAATATGCAATTTTTTTTACTCAGTTACTCAGATGTCAGTCAGATAGTAGTAGACATGTAGTAGATTGTGTAAAACAAGTTTTGGTAACTTTTTTTTTTTAGGGTTTCTTAACTAGTTGCTTGTTAGCATGCATATTACTAGAATATTAGCCGCTTAATAGTAGTAATAAAGCACACATTATTGACTTAATCTAGTTGACCTTATTCTATATCCTTAATCCTACCCAATACCTACCCAAAACCACCTTACTAACTATTAATAAACAGCAAAAAACGTTAATAGTACAGGGAAATGTTGTAGTTAATTGTGAATAAATGTTCTTAAGTGTTGCCTAAGTTTTTGTTATTTAGAAATTGCACATTAAATATGAGACAGCAAGCTTTATAGGGTTAATTGCAATTTTATATTTTCTTTCAAGTGGCAGCTTAATGTGGCCAGGCCCTGCCCACTTCAACAAAGACTATTTAAGTGACTTTCACATCTCAGGCTGTTGATACTAAAATAATACGCAAAGTGTTCAAATAAACAGTTGAACATGAAATGCATCTTTTTTTAGACTGAACTCAGAAGCAATGTAACTTAGCATAAATCATTATTCCATCGAGTTTGCAAGCTGTTAATTTAGTTTTGTTCAAAGTTGTTTGCTTTATGCGCCATTGCATGATACAGTATTAAATCTGATGGATTGTTTTCCTATGGTTGCAAGCAGTGATTCTTCCAGTAGGTGTCAGTCGTCTGAAACATTCTCCTGTGTTTGTGTCGTGGTGTGCAGGGTGTCAGAGCTGCTGCAGGGCAAAGGAGCAGGAAAAGCTGGGCGTTACCAGGGTAAAGCCAACAGTCTGGTGAAGAGAGCAGAGGCTGAGGCTTTACTGAAAGAACTCGGCTCCAAACTAACCATAGGAGAGGAATAAAGCACTGGAAGGGCACAATACGTCACAATGCAGCTTCAAGTTGCTCTATTTCTGTTTTGCAGGCACTACACAACTACTCCAGCCTATTTATTCTTCTCATCCATCTTAAAAAAATAATCTTTTACCCTTTTTTCAAATTGTTGATGCATTGGTTATACTGTATATTAACTTTCTGCATTAAAGGCAGCTTGTGACATTTTGGACCTTTAAATGTAAATAATTTTACTAGAAATAATTGTAAGCATGTGAAGGTTTTTTTCCACTATTCTTAAAAAGCCCATGCAACATGTTTTTTTTTTTTTTTTTTTTTACAAATAAGATTCTGTTAAAAACAAGATAGGTAACAAATTATATGAATTATATTTGCAATCTAACAGATTGCTCTGTTAAGATTCAAAGGTGACATGCAGCTTTAATACATCCAGTAAACATCAGTATACTGCTGTGATCACAGAAACATTGCTCGGATGGTGGACTTTGAAGTAAATTAATGACTTTTAACTGGAAGTTAAAAAAAAAAATTTCTAAGGCTACTTATTTTCTGTTGCACTGCTATATGATTGAGGTTATAAAAACATTGTATCAGTTTAATCAAAATTAAATGACTCCATTGTCTATGGAAGTACTGTTCTAATTTTTATTTTTTTGTTTTTGCTTTGAAGTAATGCACACTCTTCAAAAATCACCATAATGCACATTATTCGCTGATTATTTGTCAACCGTTTGGTTTGTAATACTAATTGGCACAAAAATCTAAATTAAAAAACAGAGAGAGCAGCTCTAGTCAGATCTCAATCTTACGTCATTCTAAACCCATATGATATATGTTTGTGAAAGTTTGTAAACAGGCTGATTTGGGTCACCATTGCCAAACCATTTGGTGACCCAAAACAGCCTAATTACAAGCTTTCTTTAAAATAGCAGAACATACAGGTTTGGAACTACTTGCGGCTGAGTGAATGAAGACAGAATTTTCATTTTTGGATGAACTATTCCTTTAAGACTTGTTCATTTGTTTTGGTCTTGGGTATTGCTTGTAGCTTTTTTATTGGGCCAGTGATCACCAGACATAAAGCTGATTAAATACCAGAAAGGATTGAAGTTTTGGTATTTTCTCATACATGACTGTACCACACAGCTTGTGCAAATAAGTCTAATATAATATATCTACATTATCCAATTAATACTGTTTTTGAAGCTATGTATTTATAGTGCAATTATAGTGCAGGACTGTTTTATTGGAGATGTTTTTGTTAATCAGATGTGTTATGGGTATACAAAAGTGTAAAAAAAAAAGTAAATAAAAACAAAACCAGACAAGATATATTTTCAGTGTTTTAATAAAAATGACCTTATGCAAACCTAAATAAAATATTCCGGAAAACACAACAAATAAACACATCTTAGAGAAGACACAATTGTCCTCCGATACATATATGCTGTAGTTTATAACTTCAGTTCTCAAAAAAGAACTTAACACTTATTTAGTCAAATGCCAGACCTTTTCATGTAGATCCAAAGGCACTAAAATATAAAACCACTCAAATCCTCTATCTCACACAACGCATCACCGTAATGTGTAATACAACAGTGCTTAATTTAAACTCTAGATATCTGCATCCCTTAGTTAGAAAACACATTTAAACAGGCAAGTTGTTCATTGGCAGTGTTCCTTCGACTGATAGGATGAACTATGGAAAACACGCTAGTTTGAAATACTGTAAATAGTTGTGTAATTGCTAACAGTCTTGTGCAGTTCGTTCCTAGCTTACAGCTGTTTTTTGCTTTGTAAACCGAGGGCTCCGGACACGCAGTACGGGATGATGCTGACCGTGACGAGGGGAACCGTGGCGCTCTTGCAGAAAGACAGCAGGTAGAAGAGAGCTGCCGTGTGTGTGGGAGGCTTGATGGAATCGAAGAGATGCAGCAGAAACAGAGAGGCGACGATACAGGTCATCCTGGCTCGAGCGCCGCTGCTCTTCTTGCTCTCCGTGTACAGCGGGGAGTGAAGGCCGAGTCCCAGACCGAACAGAGTGCCCATGTTCCTCAACAGGCTGGCAAACGGCGTGGTGTCCAGGTGAACCCAGGCTGGATTGACGCACCACCGCTGGGCTTTCTCAAGACTCCACAGCAGATCCACGCCCAGAGCTTTGAGGAGCAGGTACAAGCCCACCGCAAACGAGAGCAGGAACAGTGTGATGTTGAAGTAATTCTTTAGACCCGCGCTGTAGATCAGTTTTTGTCTGTTGAAGGCCTCAGCAACAATCATGCCTGTAAAAAACACGACACAATGCGTTAATTTCTTTACTATAAGATGACATTTATGCAATTATTATTATTTTATTTTTTTTGCTGCATCAGTTTATCAGGTAGGCTATGCTATTGGTTAAAAATTGCGAACAGTTACACTTTTAAGTCTGATTCTATCCCAGGCTACATTTATTTGATCAGAAATAGTTTAATATCGTGATACAATTTAAAAACATTTTAAAATCTGTTTGATTTTTGTAATGTCAAATCTGAATTTTAATATAAAATTACTTCAATAGAAATATTTTGTAATATTAAGCATTTCACTTCAATGCTTCATTGTTGAAGGAAATCTAATAATATGTATTTTTGTGTATGTATATATATATATATTAAATATTAAGCAGCAAATCAGTATATTATCTCAGACAGATCATGTGACACTAAAGTAATGATGTTGAAAATTAAGCTTTGCATCACAGAAATAAATTACATTTTAAAACATGTTCAGAAGAGGAAACAATTATTTTAAATTGCAATAATATTTCACAAAATTTCTCTTTTTGGTCAAATAAATACATCTTTTGTGAGCAGGATAGACTTCTTTCAAAATGAAAGTACAGAAATGACACTTTATTGAGCTGTTTACCTGAAATAACTCCTGCCAAAACTTGATGTGGGAAATGAGCGGCGATGAAGACTCGAGAGAGGCAAACACAGACCTGGACCGTCCAGAAGAGTGTCCAAAGCGAACCACGCAAGTATCTGATTAAAAAAAAAACAGATCATCATGAACACATTGCAGTAGCAACTATCTATTTTGAAACAAACGCAATGTAAACAAGACCTAGTAGTGATAAAGACTGACTTACAAGCCCTTAGATGAGGATGTCTTTTCTTTGCTCAGCATCATGGCGAGGATTGAGGTGACCAGTGTGTAGTAAACACCAGCAGCGCCCATAGCGTGACCAGACGGGCTTCCTGCATCAAGAAGCAGCAAAGTGAGCAAAGTGCTCTTTTGAAGTATGATAAAACAGGTTTTAAGTGAGCCAGTGTGGTACTTTTAGAGGAGAAAGACGCACCTGGGCCGGTCTCACAGGTCATGGGATACTGCTCAATATGTGGCCTTGAGCTGTTGGTGTAGTAAGACGTTTCATGGACCCACCAGTATGGACGTTCTCCAAACAATATCCTAAAATGGATAAACAGAACATTATAAACAAAACAATTTGTGGTTTAATATGACAGTAAACTGTGTACTAGTCTGTTTTCTTACCATTTAAAGACCAGATTGAGCCAGTCTCCTATCACAGCCACCCAGATGAGCTTGATCCCGACTGATTCTTTCAGATGGAACCAGATGGGAAAGAAGATGAAGAAGGTGTTCCTCAGATCTGCCGCAAAGGAGACGAAAAGAAACCATCCTTGGGCCTCTTTGTAATGTGTCTGCAGGTATTGGGTGCTACTCACTCCAAACCCGTGCACTGTATCCATCACAGCATTCATGTTTAGACTTTCTCTAAGGCACTGTGTGTTGTAGAGCTAGTCAACAGTGATAGTCCTCCAGCGCCTGCCTGTGGTTTTTATACTAGCAGGCCCACCACCACAACGCATGGACAAAACGATCTTTGAACCTTGCACATGTGTAATAAAACACAGAGTGGAACACAGAAAAAAACGTCAGAGTGTTTGTCCTGTCAGAAGAGATAACGCACAAACAAGTTCAGGAGAAAAAGGACGTAGAAAAGACGTAGCGGTGAATCATTGAACTCATCTCTGACCTCAGAAACACGTCCAGTCTCAGTAAACATCTGGAACTCTTATTTCTAAACACATATATATATATACATATATATTTGTGTGTGTGTTTGTGTTTGTGTGACCATGGACAACAAAACCAGACACGAAGGTGCATTGTTTTAATTATATAGATATATACATCATCTGAAACCTGAATAAATATATTGACAATAGTTGACCTAGATACAACTATTTGAAAATCTGGAATCTGAGGATGCCAAAAAACAAAAATCAACTTAAAACTTGTCTAAATTAAGCCAAATATGACCTTAGCAATGCATATTACTAATCAAAAAATACATTTTAATATATTTATGGTAGAAAATGTACAAAATATCTTCATGGAACATGATCTTTAAAAAAAAAAGATCATAAAAAATAAAGAAAATAATAATTATATGTATTTTTTTTTTTTTTAAATTTGTGTGTGTACTGATCTAAATTAATAATAAAATGTACAAATATATCTAATAGTGTAATATATATCATCCAAATCTACATTTGCATGAATTATAAAATATTATGTAATTAGTAATTTTTATAAATAAATAAAATATTCAGGAAATGTATCCAAAGGTTTTCATTATGCTATAAATTACCAGGATATTAAAAAAACATTTATTTAAATTGTATTGTAAAGTTTTTGTTTTTTTTCATTCAGCATAAAAATAGTATACTTTTTACGATGCAGTATACAGTAAAATTACTTTTTAATTTAAATAACATCGCGATAGAGAACAAGCTGTTTATTTATTTGCTTGTTTACTTCTTATGTATTTAGTTGATTTGTATTTGGGCCTCTGTTTTGTGCCAAAACAAACACGTGTTGTGATTAATCTATAGATCATTTTTAACTTTCGGGAAAAACTAGGGCAAAATTGTATCCAAACAAAAAAGGGGAATCCTATTGAGAAGATAATATTAGCCGTATGGGAAGCTGTTGTTCAGACAGACATTCTTTTCACTGCTTACATAGACACATGCTGATTGCTTTGAATTGGTTTGTCTACGTGTGTTACAGTGAATGAATCATTACATTGACCAGTGATGCTGAACCGTTATCAACGCAAGGCTAGTTAGTCAGTTGTAGCTGATGGTATTGTTGTTCACCCTTAATTGATTTTTAAAAGCATGCACAGATGAAAAAAACAAAACAAAACACATCTGATTGTCGTCAAAACAAAATGTGACCCTGGAGCACAAAAGCAGTCATAAGTGGCGAAGGTATATTTGTAGCAACAGCCAACAATACATTGTATGGGTCAAAATTATCGTTTTTTTTTTTTACACCCAAAAACCTGATCATGTTCCTTAAAGATATTTTTTAAATTTACAACTGTAAATATATCAAAAAATCATTTTTGATTAGTAATATGCATCGCTAAGGACTTTATTTGGAGAGGCAATTTTCTCAATATTAAATTTTTTTTGCATGCTCAGATTTTAGATTTTAATCTAGAAGGATCACAGTCCAGACCGAACCGTTAAAATTAGATTAAACGCATCATTCCAAGATGTCATCACAGTGACATCACACTTCATGAAACTAATCAGTGTGTCCACTCAGCATTTTATCAGTATGTGTCCCATCAGCGTCATCACAGGTGAAAGGTCCTGAAACCGAGGGCCCCTGAGTTCTCCAGTCAACATGCAAACAAAACCAATCCATCTAGCCTTGAGTAAAGTCCAACCAGAACAGAAAAGTGGGGTGCGACGGCTGGATGGAGCCTGGCAGGCTGCCTTCGTATCTGTGCTTCTCTGTGCTTTGCATCTGTCCTCTGCTTTTCCAGGGTGACCGTCCCGATCTCAGACAGAAGAGATGGACCTGCTCCACAGCTGGGGGGTGAACATAGCAGTCCGATTGCAGACGGAGTACCGGGACTCTGAGAATCTGTTTCAGTGGGTCTCCTCGGTGGCGGATCTCCACACCACTTTCTTTGTGTTCTTCCCCGTTTGGTTTCATCTGCGCAGAGACGTGGGCATCAAACTCATCTGGGTGGCTGTGGTTGGAGACTGGCTAAACCTTGTGCTGAAGTGGTGAGATGCTCAATGGTTTGTGTATTGTTAATCCCGAAGCTAGTATTTAACATGATAGGATTGTGCCGCTCAATACACTGACTACACTGAAATTGCTAGTGCAAGTGCCATTTTGCATGGAAAGACTGAAATGGTATTTTCTTTAAAAAATAAATAAATAAATAAATAGGTGCATTATCAGAAATATTATAAATTAAATATGAATTATTATATAATGTTTAATTGGTCATTTAATTAATATTTTATAGAGCGTACCAATTTGCTACAATGTAAAACAATTTTTGAGGTCAAGTAAATATTATCGGAGTATGTTTTACAGGAAAACACTGTTTCTGTATTTACTACAAAATCATTTTTACATTGATGCATTTTCAGAAATGTAAATTAAACATTTCACAAGGAAAACATAAAACAGAACTGAATGACTTATAATTAATTTTGGGATATTTACTTTAAATATAAGTGTTTAAAATGAATAGAAATTACTTGATCATTTAGAATGTTTCTAATAATGCATCGATTTATTACACCGTAAAAAAAAAAATCAAGCTTAAGAACATAATGCATTTGAAAAAATTATTTAATTAAAAAATTTAATAATTATCATTATTATTAAAAAATTAAAAAATTATAATTTTATAAACATGAAATCAAATATAAATGAATTTTTTAATTATATATTTTGGGGGGATTTTTTCTTTCTCCCTCTGCAATTGAATAAATAATTGAAATGATGCATTTGCGTATTATATTTCTGATATGTTCACAGGGTGCTCTTCGGTGAGAGGCCGTACTGGTGGGTGCAAGAGACTCAGTTTTATGGCTCTATAAAACGTCCTGATCTGCAGCAGTTCTCCATCACATGTGAAACTGGACCAGGTATATTCCAGTTTTTACTGCAAGGTTATCTGAAATACTTCATTCTGATTGGTCAATCTCACATAATACAATTTTGAAAAATTAAATCTTTACTTCATGCTTATTTGGTCATTTATTTATTTTGGAAACTAGTTAAATTATCAGAATAATGTACGTTATACTGGTCGTTATTACTCAATGAAATAAAAACCAACCTTCTTATACCCTTTTGATTATGCTGTATATGTCAGTGTCATTATCACCAAATAAAATCTGCTACTCTGTAACCCGGTGGTTATGCAATTTGAGAGAGGTTGCTGTTCCAATCTTTCATGTGGAAACGGATCTGTCTCTGGTTATCATAGCGCTTCGGTTCAAGGGCCGAATCTGAATGAAGTCATGCTTATTACTACTAATATTACACATGCTGGCGGGTTTCCATTCATTATTGACCTGAATTAGTACCCTGCATGGATTAAAAAGGCTCGTAAATGACCCGTCCTGGACTGATATTTTATCTAAATGGCTGCTGTTATTTGTTGTTCTTATCTTGTTTAAGCTGGATTTAGCTGGTGTCCAAAACTCCTCTAAACCAGCCTGAGAAACCAGCAGAACGGTTTATCCCCCTGAACAGATGGATCTGACAATCAAACAATCTCTGATTTTATATTCTCTGTAATCTGTTACTAGAATTCACTGCCCCATTGCTGTTTGGTTTTCATCTTTCAGGAAGCCCGTCGGGTCACGCCATGGGTTCTGCTGGTGTTGGGTATGTGATGGTTACAGCAGTGCTTTACATTCTGGCCCAAAGAAAACTACCACCTTTACAGTATAGGTCAGTCTGAGACACCTGTGCCTGACCATGTATAGCCTCAGTGTTTTAATATCACACACCTCTGACGGTCATTCCCGCTTTCAGAGTTTTGAAGCTGATGTTCTGGATGCTTCTGGGGTTGGTGGAGTTGCTGGTGTGCATGTCTAGAGTTTATCTGGCAGCCCATTTCCCACATCAAGTGATCAGTGGAGTTATTTCAGGTGGGTGTCTGCTGTGTTTGTATGTGGGTCAGTAACATAGAGAACTTCATTACTAAAAGGGTGAAATCTATCAAAAACCTGATTCTTGGAGATGCACTTATTGCATTTAAGTTGGTTTAGAAAATGTATGAAAGAGGGTTTAACCCTAAAAACTATAAGTATAATACTGCTTTAAAATGTTGCACCACTTATTCTGAGGGTTTTTTAAAGTGATGTAAACCATTTCTTTTCTTCTGTTTTTCACTTCTTTTTAATGTTTTTATAGATTATATTACTTTTTTTATTAGCTATTTCAGTATATCATATTAAACTAAATTGAAAAAAGAAATGTTGCTTTGTTAACCAGCTGAAATAAAATATTTTATTTTAGGCAATGTTTAGTAAAGTAAAAATTTAGCTTTTTTTAAATAATGGTTTAGTAACGTTTAATGTTTCCTAATTTTTTTTTATTTTATTTTTTTTATTCTTAATTATTATGTAATTAAGCAGTATTTTTAAAATACATTTCTTAGAAATAATAATTAGTGCTGTCAAATGATTAATCGCGATTAATCACATCCAAAATAAAAGTTTTTCTTTACATAATATATGTGTTTATTTATTATGTTTATATTAAAACACACACAAACGGTATATTTTTTGATAGTATTACATATAAATGCATTTATACATTTTATTTTCTTATATTTGATATTATATCTAAATATATTTAATATATAAAAATAACATGTCTTTATTAAATATATACATGCACGTGTTTTGTATTTATATATACTTAATAAATATACACAGTACATACAAATATATTATGTAAAGAAAAACTTTCATTTTGGATGCAATTAATCGCGATTAATCATTTGACAGCACTAATAATAATACATTAAATTGGCTTTTTTCAAAAAAATATCAAAAATACTAAAAATTTTAATTAAAAAAATGCTCATCTGCAAAAAAGTTGGTTTATGATTTACAACAAAAAAAAATATTGCTATTAAAATTGCTGTTAAATTTGACAAATTATTACAAAACCAGCAAGTAGCATGAAATTATACATATTTTGAAGTAAACTGAAATAGTGGTTTTCATGTAAAACATAGTACCATAATATTACTTTTATTAATAATTTTAGAATAATTTTTAGACTGGATATGAGGTGTATTCAAGCCATGTTATATATAAATTGTTATATATGTTATATATAAATTGCATATTTTAATTTCTTATTTATTTCTGTATGAACAGATCTTAGCAATAACAAGCATCACTTCATTCACTCTCACCAGACACTCTCACAGCTGTCGGTCTTTCACCTTCAGGTATAATTGTAGCAGAAATCTTCTCCAGAGTGCAGTGGATCTACAGCGCCGGTCTGGAGAAGTACATCAGCGTGACTCTTTTCCTGCTCTTCTTCGCCGTGGGTTTCTATGTGCTTCTGAAAGCCGTGGGTGTTGATCTGCTGTGGACATTGGCAAAGGCCCAAAAATGGTGCGTCAATCCAGACTGGGTCCTTTTGGACAGTACCCCCTTCGCCAGCCTGATGAGGAACATGGGCACTCTGTTTGGTTTGGGGCTTGGCCTTCACCTGTCAGGCTTGGGTGAGACAGCACGCAGGAAACACAGCAGCGTCTCTTTCAGGATGGGAAATACGGTTGTGTCTCTGCTGCTGCTGCAGCTTCTGGACAAGGTAACGTTTTCCTCAAGCAACCAGGTACTTTTCTACTCTCTGTCCTTCTGCAAGAGCGCCATGGCTTTGGTGCTTCCCACTGCTCTCGTTCCTGGAGTCATATGTTGGATTTCATCTAAAAACAAGCATGAAAAGGGCATGTAGTGCAATATTTAGGCTTTACAATCGCTAATTCAGATTTTTGAGTTAAATGCAGTTCAGCATTTTTGCAGTGCACACTTTATCAAATACCTCAGATGGCATGTACAGGATGAGTGACTACGAAACATTCATTCAAACACTTTTGAACTGTCCCATGATTTTAGTTTTTTTTGTATACAATATTTTTATGAAAACCTTATGTATATTAAAATGGAGAGAGAAAATATATGTTAGAATTGTAGTTCTTTAAAGTGTACTTTGTATTAATGTTGGTTTAGAAAAACAAGCTTTTTATTTTCAAGAAAATGGTATGTTTTAATTTTTTTTTTTACTAATGACTAATTTAAACATCAAGAACAAATAATCTACCTTGCACCACATGACATTTACAATCTCAGCTAACTTTGCCTTTTTCATAACAGGTATTTTTCTGGTGCTTATCTATTATTTGATAAGGCTTATTGACCTTGACACATTCAATGCAAACTAATTATTTTTTTTAATTATTTTTTACATAATTGAAAAATAATAATTAACTAAATAATATTGATAAAATATATCATTTTTTTCCCTTTTCCTACAGTCTTTTAAAAGCAATGGGAAAAAGTTGGTCTGCATTAGGAGGCAAATGTTCATGTTAAGGGCAAAAAATAAGCTTTAAAGTCTAGTTTTTAGAAATGTGATAGTTTAGATAAATATTTGTAGAATATTAGAACATAATAGAATATTCAAGAAAGGTTTGTAATGTTGTGTGTCAAAAAAAAAAAAATATATATATATATATACATATATATATATATATCTTGAATGTTTGATATGAATACACATCTAAATGGTTTTGGGAAAAAGATTTTTGAAAGGATTTGTTTTTCATTTGTTTTTTTCATTAAAAAAATAAGAAAATATAATTTTGTATCTTTAATTTTAAATCAATTCGTACAATAATTATAATACAAAAAAAACTTTTAGTCTTTTCATAAATTGTGTTTTTGCATTTTTGACAATAGTTTTTCATATAATAATAAGCCTTGAAGATATTTTGTCAAAATAATTTTCATAAAACAAAACACATACTTATGGAAAACTGCTTAATATTTTATTTTCAACATTTGTATCCTTTTAATGAAACATTTTTTCCATATGGTACGTGTTTTAAAAACATTTGAACATGCATTATGAGACCCAAATCAATAATGAAAGTGTCAAGATGTTTCGCCTCACAAACAAAACCATTCCTTGATGGCTGTAATCATTCTTTAACAGATCTTCCCAGGATAAGTAGAGCTGTTGTTGGTAAGTCTTCAGATTACGGCTCCTCCCAGCATATCTTGTTATCTGTGAATGGTTTGAAACGCGGCTGCTCCATTCACTAACTAACTTTCATTCACATCTTCTGTTCAAAGGTCCCTCAGTCATGCTCTGTACATACAGCAGTCTTCTGTACATTGTTCATGTGATGGCTATCATAGGGATCATTCAGCTCAAAACATATAGCTTATGTAAGCGTTACAGCCCCATCCATCTGTTTGGAGATATACATTAATATCTTACCGCAGCAAGAACATGGATATCAGAAATACAAATACAAACAAAAAACTACTCATAAAAATTTTGATGAATTATTACAACATTCAATTTTTTTATTATATATATCCAATTATATTACTTACTTATATACTTAGATTATAAGTGCAATATGATATCTCCTGGCATTTTTAGTGCTTTTAATTATGGAATATTGTCTATGGTAGACTTTATCATTTTTTTGTTATCTGTTACCAATTTGAATTTATGCATGCATATCTTTCAGATTCACATACTGAGTCCTTCTCCTGCATGTTGCATAATGAAATAATAAATATTTCCAGTGTGGAGACCATGTTTGTTTCTGATTCACTCATTCATTTCAAACTTATCACAAAACTTCTGTTAATTTTTTTCCAGTTCCAGTGAGTCCAGGTGCGGTGGCTTCCTACATTACTGCACTGTAAAAATACTTTCCCAAATTAATACATAAAAGAATACATTTTACAAGAAAACGCTGTTTAAGTCTTTAAAGAATTCATGTTTAGTTCACGTATTTATTTAGAATGCAAACTTTTTAGATTTTACATTTTTGCACTGTTTTGTTAAAAACTTAAAAAGTTCATAAAATGATCATAAAGAAACTTCTGAACAATATCCCTATTGATTAATTTTCTCTTCCGAGGACTGCTTTTAAATATTAACTCGCGTTGCCTGCTTTTCTCTAACCTCTTTTATACATGTTTAAATTTCGTCCTTCTGTAAGGGTTTGTGACGGGCGTAGTAGGCCAAAGTTCAGAACATTTTGTTTATGCGGTTTGTGGCCTGGAGAATCTGTCCGGCCCGTTACATCACAGACTGCACAAACATGCTTATCAATGTTTTTCACTCCTTACTGAAGGTTACATGTTGGACGTGTGCCACACAGCACTCTTTTGTCCCAAACAATGCACCATTTGCTATTTGGCCATTGGCTGAAAAAAAAAATGCATTTCTTGCATTGCTTGCACCCTCATGTCATGCTAAACCTGTAAAACTTTATGTCCTCTGTCAGAGGGTGAGAGGTTCTTCCATGCACTCTTGTAAAAAAAGTAGTAGAAGTATGTCATATTTTAATATGTGACCCTGGACCACAAAAACAGTCTTAAGTCGCTGGGGTATATTTGTAGCAATAGCTAAAAATACATAGCATGGGTCAAAATTATTGATATTTCTTTTTTGTCAAAACTCCTTAGGCTAGTAAGTAAAGATTATGTTTTATGAAGGTATTTGGTCAATATCTTACCAAAAATATATTTAAAACTTCATTTTTGGTTAGTAATATGCATTGATAAGATCTTCATTTGGACAATTTTAAAGGTGATTTTTCTGTACCCTCAGATTCCAGATTTTCATATAGTTATATCTCGGTCAAATATCATACATCATTGGGAAGCTTATTTATTCAGCTTTCAGATCATGTATAAATCTTAATTTTGGAAAAGTAAGATTTACAACTGGTTTTGTGGTCCAGGGTCACATATATTTGTAATTGCACATTTCTAATGAGGAAGTTGCAATTTTGAATTTTTAAATAAATGCATATCTGTAACAAGTGTAGTATTTCCACAACTTATGCAGCAGTAACTGTTATTAATAAATGAGCATCAGTAATAACTAAGCAGCAATATTTATTTATTCTTCTTCACCAACACTCATTACTGAGGAAGACTGCTGGACATCTACTTTTACATTAATAACAACTTTTGAAAAAATTACGTCTTTTCCTAAATGTAAAACTGACTTTAGATTGTGTAAATGTTGGATTTGCTGCTTTCATGATACTTTTATAGAGGCTTTGTGTCCTTAAACGCTTCGTTCCCCATTCATTGTACTGTAAATGTATTTAAAGGCACAACCTCCATATTCTTCCAAATATCATCTTTTGCTATCCACAGAAGAAAGAGTCATTCTAGTTTGGAAAGACATGAAGGTGCAGCAAATGATGGCAGAATTTAAAAATGCTTCAAAAAAATATGATACACTCGCACTTCCACCTCAGCAATCATTCCCTCCTTATCGTTTTTTATCAATGTAGTACAGAGTCTTGAGTGGGTCTCTTCCTCTTTGTACGCACTGATAAACAAGATTTGGCCAGTGGACTTCTGCATGTACAATGATACCAAGAGTCAGTTAAAGAAAGTAAAGGTTAATGACTGCTTGACCTGTTTTCCGCTGATCTGTAATAAAATGGTAAAGACACACACACAGCCTTACAGAACCACTCAGCCTAAGTCAAGGGGGACTTTTGCCAGCTGATGCAGTTGAAGGAAGATGGCACAATCCTGCTGCATAAAAAGAGTTGAGCAAGAGTTGTTCAAGCGCAACCGTGATAAACGCTTATGCTTACAAACCTGCTGTGCTTGCAGGAGAACAGGCTGTTCAGTAGACAAAAGGTGAGCGTGTTATGAATTCTGTCTTATGTTATTGCATTAAATATAAAACTATGATGATTTAAAGCAATTAAAGTGCATGTTTTGTGAGTGTATGATCATTTATTAGTATAAGTGGTGCACAAAAATTGGATTTAAAATTGTATTTGGAAAATTTGGGAGGATTCTCACCCTCAGGCCATCCAAGACGTAGATGAGTTTGTCTGAGTTTGAGTTTTTCCTCAGAACAGATTTGGAAAAATGCAGAATTCCATCACCTGCTCTCCAATGGATCCTCTGCGGTGAATGGGTGCCGTCAGAATGAGAGTATAAACAGCTGATAAAACGTTACAATAATCCACATGACTGCAGTAAAACGGCATTTTGTGAGTTGAAAAGTTGTGTGTTTATAATAAATACATTTATCATAAGACATTTAACTTTAAACCATTGCTTCCAGCTAAAAAAAGTCTTCTGTTTTCAAAAAAAGTTGTCTCATCTGAATCAGGAGAGACGTATGTGCAGATCAAGCACTTTTACCTGTGAAAACAGTCCAAAACTGTTCTATATGCTGGTGGATTTTGATGTGTGAAAATAAAAAAGGAGGCAGAGTTTTTAATTCTAAATGTTTTTATGGATCCTGGATGGGTATTCTGACCAGATGCCATTACTGTAAAATGCCTTCATGATGGATTTGTTTATTATGCAGCTTTTTATTTCACAAGACATTAATTGATGGATCGGTGTGGTGAGGATTACTGTGATGTTTTTTATCAGCTGTTTGAACTCTCATTCTGACGGCACCCATTCACTGCAGAGGAACTTTTGATGTGCCAATATAAAGTTAAATCTCTCTAAATTTGTTCTAATGCAAGAAACCAACTCGTACAACTTGGACAGCCAGAAGGTGAGCAATTTTCTAAGACAAAATTAACTATTCATTCTTACATATTTTACAAGTTAAACAATAATCATTCGAGATAAAACATTTTCAATTTAGATAAATGCTGCATGAACCTTAAACAAAATGCATATGAAAAAATGTATTGCATATTTCAAACTTTTTAATGTAGAAAACACATACATACATACAATATGAAAAACGTAACTTCTTTAGTTGCATTTTTAAGATAACAAATAGAAAATCTAATTTTGTTTCTGAAACAGTGAGTATGATTTGTTTTACAAGGAAATAAATAAAATCAAAATAAAAAAAAATCAAAATAAATATTAAAAATGAAGGTTAAAAAAGACCATCCATCCATGTCATACAAGTCTAGCTCCCAATGTTAGTGGCGGTATATGCAAATACATCACAGCAATGTGAATTGTCTTTTACTGCACATTTTAGGCTCATCTTGCGCATCGGTGCTCACTCAGTCACTCTGTAAAGAAGAAAAGTTGACATGTCATGACCTCAAAACTGAAATGAAATAACCATGTATAACCATGAAATAACAATAACTAAAGAATTCATAACCATGTGATACTGTTTCAGGAACTTACAAGATCGTCCAGGTCATCCATGGCAGGAGGCTCTCCTTTGTTCTTCATATCATTAAGCATCTGCGTTTCAAAAGAGTTACAGAAAAATGATTTAGGATCTCAGCATACCCCAACATCCTGTGTCAGTGCAGGAGAAGATAACAGCTGATGTATCACCCATTTCTAAAATACTTACATCCACATACTGTTCATATTCTGCCATGCCCTCTTCCTCTTCATGTTCCCAGTCCCTCCAGTTATCAAAGTCTACTAACAGCCATGCGGGCTGAAAAGACAAGGAAAAAATGACCAGAGCACAATATGATGGAGAGAGAGAGAGAGAGAGAGAGAGAGAGAGAGAGAGAGAGAGAGAGATACCTTTGCAAGATCTTTCTGGAGTCGAGGCCATGCCACGTGTTCCTTCACTTTTCTTATCAAGACATTAACTGTTCGGTCAAAGACTTTCTCTCTTGAATCCTAAAAGACCATTATTCACAAAGTCGTTTAAGATATTGTATAACGATGACACGTCAAATCATTATGTTTCATCACAACAAAATAAGGCTTTAATATTTCTTCTGTTGGCTACCTCCAAAAAACACAATAACAGGTTTACTTTTTACATAATATAGCTTCAAAATTACATATGCACATACTTCAGGGTTTAAAGAGCGGGTAATATGGTTTATTAAAAAATATCATATTTGCAGTTTGTAATGTACAGCTGTCCTTTAATGTAAACAGTCTGCAAAGTTATTAATCCAAAAAGTGCATGATTAAAGAAATATATTTTCTCTCAAAACAAAGAGTGGACTCACTTTATTTTCAAATCTTCTGCCTGTTACTGATGTACGTCACTAGGTAACATATTTGTCAAAGCAAGTGTATTTTGTTTTCATTGCCCAAGGATGATGATGTAAAGAATCAGTGGTTAAACATTTTTTCCACAATACCAAAGCCGTACAACGAGAACCTTTTGTTGTGCCCTCATCATTTTCCCAATGACTGTTTTTCTAATCTGATTCGCTGAACACTAGTCGATGAAAGATATATAAAGACTCCATATCTTCTTTATTTAGACCAACAAGCGTCTCCGAGCCACAGCCGGTAAGCGCTAATACAAAGTTTAAACCTGCCACTGAGAAACGTCCTGATCAAGTCTTGGCTTCTGTATCATCGTCATCCTCGGACTCTAGCTTGAATTGATAAGGCAATATCGATGCCTTTTTTTGATATTAGGACACAAAAATGAACTATGGAAACTGACGTTTCTTTTCCTACACAGAATAAAGTTAGATACGGAAAGACCAATCAAAAAAGACTTGGTCAACTTGTCAATCAATCAGAGCAGAGCTGGCTAATGGAAGGGAGGGGTTTACAGATCCCAACTGATTCAAACTAACTGTTAACTTTTATATTATATGCATATTTTGAGAAAATGACCTTTGACCCATTTAAACCTGTTGTAGGGGACTGCAGCACAATATTAGGATACTTTAAAAAACCATATTACCATATTACTAAATGAACAGTAAAATACTTACGGATTTAAATACTCGGTCATAAAATTCAATCTCGTTGTAGATATTGTTGTCATCTATGTCTTTACAGCTGCAAAACAGAGAAATATTATATATTAGACATTTATTAGCTGTATTTAGCTAAGTATAGCAATCTGAGAGATTTGTTTGTTTTGTTTATTTTGTTCTGAAAAACCCTAATGAAGATCTGGATTAGTTTTACCTCACATATCCCAAATGTTTAAGTATTTTTTCTCCCATATCGAGCAAATCTGAGCACAAGATCTCTCCTGACATGTGAGCAAATTTGCTTTGCATTCAATACTGTGTATAAAATTATTTTGAAATGAACTATTGAGAAAAACAGAAACACAAAAGTCATCAAATATATTTGAAATGATTTTCTTACCTTAAAATCATTTTTGTGTCCTGGATATCTACTTGAACATCTTTTGGGTTCTGAACCACAAAGTTGACAGTCACATACTTTTTCCGGTCGTACCAGAGTGTTCTGGCTGGTTGACTGAAGGAAATTAAAGAACCATTTCAGACAATTAGGTTACACACTTTCGCATAACTGTCTGATCAAACATAAAGCAATCCTAAATAATATAGTCTAAGTATTGTAAGTATTTATATATATTGTATAGTCTAAGTATTTGCAACTTATTTATTGCAAAATTTACATGTAGGCCTACCATTCAAAGAAATCAGCATGCGCCTTCTACCATTTCAAACAGTCCCTGGTGTTCACACCTACCAGTTCTCTGGTCTCACAATCTTTGGCATTTTGACTTCTAGAGTTGTTCTTGAAGTTCCCTGTGTAAATGTTTTAAATGGTTAACTTCTTGAGAAGAAAGAACTGACTGGACTAACTCAGTGTATGTCTGTGGTGGTCTGGGCGGTTGGCTCTATTTTAGGATGGATGGTATCAGCTGCTGTAGAGGAACATACCACTTCACCCCCTGCTCTTCCCATTTAAAGGCGTTGGTGGAACATTCAGGAAAACCACTGTGGTTTCTACCCCCACCTGGGCCATAATATTGCCTTTCACACGGCCTGCCCGAAGAGGAGGGGTGAGAATCTGCCAGAGAAACAGATGCAAACCACAACAAAAAATACTAATAATTATTTTTGCCAAATTACACAAATTAAGCTGAAAAGCGAAATCAGCATAAAGTCATTAATTTCCTTGCATATGCCTGTTGATTTATTGTTATCAACAAAAGGTTTTTTAAGGATATGTAGCCTAATCTTGAATGATTCTGGTGTTTCCCATAGAGTTATTGTTACTAAAACCAGCTTCATACCGGAGATTGATAGTGGCGTCGTTGCAAATATTAATATTTATGTATCTACAGCGCCATCTGTTGAATTTAAGTACGTTATGTCCATAGGCCTACTCGAATATTCTACATCGTGAAACCAAATTCAAACACGCATCGCAAATTACGTCTTTGCTATAATCTTTAAAAATGTAAATAAAGGACTTTTAAATAAAGCCTGTTTCAGGAGAATATAGAGGACATTATTTTTATTTTTTAGAATCCATTAACTATTTGTAAGCAAATAACAGTAATTTTAACTTGTGCAAGTAACATATCATAATAAATTAATCACATAAAACATATGTTTAACACACATTTTCTCATAACATCTATTTGAAAGGGTATTGTACACACAACTTGGCAACAATAAATCTAGTAGTTGGACAGTAGGGTCTTCTGTTGCATAAAACAAATAATTCATTCTTTAGATTAGTGTATATAAAGTCCCAAAACAATGACGTTATAAACCAAAAAGACATCGTTTGTATTTGTATGAGTATTAATCGAAACAAGCACAAAGTTATTTCTAAAACAACTACCCTCGCGTTGCACGGCGCTTCAGCGCCGCCATGTTTTTCCTCCACACGTCACTTCCGCTTTGTTTCGGTGTGGCGCGAGTCGCGAGATAGTGAACAATCGGCGAGACCAGAAACAGACAAACTTATGAACACACAGCTGCTGCATTATATCAGATAGCAAAAAACGAATATATCCGTTTGACAAATTTGCAAAAAGCACAGCGCTTGGATTCATCGAAGAGAACATGCCGCGGAGAAAGGTGAGAGAAAATGCCAGAATTAGGTCAGTAGCTCAGTCGCCTCAGCGCGGGCTAACTGCTAGCTCACTGTTTATGTCCGTGTTTGGGCAAATATAGTTTAGTTTCTTTGAAAATATCTAAACTATTTATCAGCAGTATTAGCAGCTAACATTTTATCACAACATAATCAAAAAACACAGAAGTTGTTTTAAAATACGTTAGTTTCTTTTAAGCTTGATAAGCTAGTTAACTTAGCGGTTTGGCTTTGGGTGAGAGTGTATATAAACACAACCCATAAGGTATAATAGTGAAATGTTTCTGTTTGCATTTTGCGCTAGTTGTATGTTTTTGGCCGTATTTATGTTGTAGGTATCTTTAATTATTATATTTATTCTGAATTGTTTAGACGTGCATAGAAAGAACACTGTTTACACCCTGTTTGCAGAGAACAGCTGCAGGCAGTAGTTCAGATGGGACTGCTGATTCTGATGACTCTGGGGATCATGAGAAGACCGACAGCTCCCATAGTGAAGCCAATCAGCGCAATAACACCCGTATGACCCGAGCATCACTGCGCCTGAGCCAGAGCTCTCAAGGTAGAAACACAGCTGATATATTAGCACAGGGGTGCTCAATCCTGTTCCTGGAGATCTACCTTCCAGCGGAATTCAACTCCAACCCTGATCAGAAACAACCTGAACCAACTAATTAGGATTTGAAGGAGCACTTGATAATTACAGA
>JAUCNO010001034.1:2573451-2589701 GCA_032353835.1 Enteromius viviparus
GCAAAAATCGGAATCGGCAGGTCACACCTACTGTAAAATCGGAATCGGCCAAGAAATTTGCAATCGGTGCATCTCTATAACAAACCAGCCTCAGAAAGCATGAAGAGAAGCGAATGCATGAAATAATGTTTTCTTCTGAGGAAAATCACTGGAGTACAAGAGCTTATTGCAGAGATCCAGTTTTAGATTTTTTCTGCTGCCGCAAACATGACTGTTTATAGTTCAGTTTCATTCACAAGATTCCAGCTGTCAAGCACTCTGTCTGTGCGTTACGCACCTGACAGGAGCAACTATGTGCAACAACAGAGTAACCCCAAGCAAACCCGGGTTGTCAAAACACGTTTGACAGCAAATACTGGCTTTTGGATTTGATATTTAGGGGTGTTTGCTTCTTGACCCCAAGCATCTGACATAAAAAGGTTGAAATGCAAAACCTGGTAGTCTTTGACCTCAGTAAGGTCACACTAAATGGTATAGCTATTTTATATTTTATTTAAACTAACCTGCTTTGTGATTTCGTAGTTACCCGAAAAAAATTACCCATGATTTACTCACCAACAGACCATCCTAGGTGTATATGACCTTCTTCTTTTAGATCAACTGGAGTTGGATTTAGAATGGAAATGAATGACTTTGCAGAGTTAATAAAGTTATTTGAAAAAGAGCATCTGTCAAAAATCAATTATGCTAACTTTTCTCATTGTTGATATTTTGTCACAGACAAGATAGGAAAGATATAGACGTGTAATTTAAAACTATAGCTACTTTTCATTGTATTGTAACGTTTATAATATGTCTCAATGAAAAACATTAGATATATACTTTAAAAAAAAGGTCTCGGGAATGAGACTGTTAGATTTGTTACACCCATAAGATCTTCAGTTCTTAACCTCTGATAAGGAAAGCTGACCGTCCATCACTTTGCTGTTGCCACGCTGAAAAACAAATCCCACCATGCTTATGTCTGACACCCATAAGACCCCCAAAAATGCTTCGTTATTGTCAGACACATACAGAGACAGTAAACGACTCTGAGCAGCACCACTGCCGGACAATAGAGAGAGGCCGGTTCCCACAATTCAACTGAACCACAGGGGGATCCTAAATCTGCTCAACAAACCGCATACTTAACAATGATTGCTGATAGTCTCCCTCACTCAAGAGCTCAGTGTGAACCTATTCAAATCTCGAGACTCAACTAAATGGAGATGACGTCTTAAAGTGAAAATCTTGCAGATTTGTTAACCGATTCTTACATTTCAATAGCGAGCCTTCAACAATCCATGACACTTTCATATTCAGCTTACGGCTAATAATAAACTCTGACAGAAATAAGATGCAATATGCAATTAATATGCAATGTTTAACATTTAGTACCACGGAGAAATTAATAAAAAAAACCTATAGGATACTCACTGAACTCCTCGCAAATCCACCTTCGATTGATCCCTGGGCCCCTAAAAACTAAGTCCACCGCAGCTTTTCTTGTGTAAGAGTCACATGTGAGATTTAGCATGGATGTGGCCACAAGAGGCAGGTTCAGGCCGTTAAGGAGCATTCAGTGACCCTGATGTCTTAGGAGGACTTGGCACACGGCAGAGAGAGGAGGGGCCCGAGCACTTCATAATCTGCTGTTGAATTTCTCATAGGGACGTCTCAACAAACCCCAGGACGCGCTCTGCGATCTCTTATCTCAATTCCCTGGCTTGTGCATTTGTGTGTTTGGCTGTGCGCTTGCAGCATGTGTACGCAAAGTCTGTGCATGAAGCAAACGCTGAAAGAGAGAGCCAGAGATCAGACACTATTTGTACAGTATGTTTATACTCCAGCTGAAAAGGCAGTGAAAAGAATAGACGAAGTCCTTTTAGACCCTAATGTTCTGTTGAGACTGACTTTCAAGGGATAGATAACCCTTAAGTGACAACTTTGTTATCATTTACGAGCCCTATGCTGTTCCTAAGCCATATGTCTTAAAGGGATACTCCACCTCAAAATGAAAATTGTATCGCAAATTGCATGCCCGAAGTGCATCCGAAGTGATGAGAATACTATGCAAATAAAATAAAAAATAATGACTCCTCTGTGTCTCTACGCATTTACCGTAGCACCATTTCGAAGAATATCCACTGCACGCAAAGTACATACGGTCTTCTGTCAGCCACGATAAGTTTTCTACACGTATTTACACTTTGAACAAAAACAGCGCATCCTTGTGGCCTGGCTTACATAGAACGGTGTTCGTAATACATTCAGTGGATGCTCTCCAAAAAAGACGCTACACATATTGAATAAAGTCGTTACTTTTTTTTCTTTGCATATGAAAAGTATTCTTGTCGCTTTATAACATTCAGGTAGAACCACTGATGGCAGACCTTGATAGTGTTCATTACTTGTCAGTCGTTGGGACAGTCATCTAAAAATATTAAATTGGTGTTCCGATGTTTAAAACGACATGGGGGTAAGTGATTAATGATTGAATTTTCATTTTGGGATGAGTATCCCATTAAGTAAAACACCTTCTTTTTCAATGATTTACTATTTTTACCAACTATTATGCATTTAATCCACATTTCACTGCAAGTTGTATCCTGCGTATAACTGACCATAAGTCTTTAATAATTTAATATATTTTAAAGACCACTGGGAAACCAACAGAATTACAATTTTAGCAATTGATTGCAATTTTGAAATCAAAATTCTATTGTATCAAAGTTCTATTAGTATGATCCTTAGTATGATATGACTGTATTTATAACCTTTTAGACGTATCATCACAGTATCGTGTGTCTGGTTTAGCACACATTATGAACTGTTGTTCAATACATGAATCACATTAAATAACTTTTAGGAGTGAATGGCTACAGCATCCAAACCATTTTATTTTGTTTTATAGCTGGGATTGCTGTGTGATTCATGTTTTCGCAGATGAGTGATTAATGCTATCAGCTTGACATTTTGCCATAAGCCGTTCTCGTAAGATTAGGAAAAGTCATCCTGATGCTTCAAATGTTAAGTATGCTTTTTGAGATATTAAAGGGGCCTCTGGGTAAAAACAGAAGGGTTAAGAGCAGCGAACATCTGAATTTCCTCCAGCACTATAAAGCTACAAGCGCACAGTGACAGAGTGAAGCTGGAACTTATTAAAGGAGAAATTAGGTTCTTTGCGGGATGCTGTTATCTCATCCTGTTTCTCATGATGTCACACCGAAACTTTCACTCCAAACCCTCTTCTACAGCCTCACGGCAGAGAGATCATGTTACTAACATGATTTGCCATAAAGCACAAGCTGAAGTCCAATGCTTACATACTCCAAACTATCCATGACATATACTAATATATATATATATATATATATATATATTATATATATATACACATATATATATACACACACCTTGTATTTTTATAAAAATATGGAAAATAAACTTTTTTCATTTTTGTAATCTTATGTTTACCAATGCTGCATTTGTGTCCAAGAGCAAAAACACAAATATCATTTAATAGTATTGCAGTCGTTTTTTATTTTAATGCATCTGAACATGTTATTTATTACTGTGATACAAAGCTGAATGTTAATTTTTCCATTAGTTTTCAGTGTGACATGATCCTTCAGAAATCATTCTAAAAAGCTGATTTGCTGCTTAACAGTTGTGCTGCATCATATTTATGCAGGAAACCATGAAATACATCCATTCAAATGTTTGGGGTTCGTGTGACTTTTTATAAAACAAATACACATTAATCTGGTCCAAAAAAAAAAAAAAAAAATGTAAATACACATATAACGTTATAAAAGATTCAATTTCAAAAAACTTCTTTCAAAGAATACAAGAAAACCACAATTGCAGTAATTGCAGTAATGTGTAATACTGTGCTGTATATTTGATCAAATAAATGCAGCATTGATGAGCATTAGAGAATTCAGCAAAAACACGTCAAAAGCATAGTTTCCAAACTTTTGAAAAGCACAGTATATTTAAAAGAAAAATCTTAAATAACTTACTGTTAACAAAAATTCCCATTTGGTCCAGTTGATGCATCGGCAACCACTTTCCCTAATAATGAGTAGTGTCTTTTCATTCTTCCTGATAGAATACAGATGCTAAAGAAAGAGCGAGAGAGATAGAGAGAGTGGGCGAGAGAGCGAGCTAGTAGCAGTTTGAGTAAGACCGAGGGGACCATGTCTTGGTTCGTGTTCGATTCCCCTTATTTGGACATGAGGCAAATGGGCCGTGGTAATGGAGGTAATGAAGTAGATACAATCTTCCACAGGAGAAACGTCTTCAAGCAGACTATCCCGATGACAAATGACACCTGCGCTGACTTCATATTTACATTCCAGTTTATTTGCTTGGCAGGCACCTCTTGCTGATGTGATTTCTAATCCTGCTTTCATTCTTAAGGCATTTGTAGCACATAATCAGATCGTGCCTGTAAATGTATGAATGCAGATGCCAAACGAGAACATGTGAAACATAACAATGCACTTACGCTTCGAGTAATAGCAATCAACAACAGCCAAGAGTCACGGGTCAACACGAAATCATCAAATACATTCGAAAGCCATGCGAATTAGCAGCTGCCCACATAAATTCACCAGTGCTCTTACAACTAAGCTCTCTTTTTGATTGCGTCTCAGTAGATCAAGCTAATATAAATGGTGTAAAAAAAAGTTTTTATTTGCAGCATTAACCTAATTAGAGTTTGAACAATGACTGAAATTGGCTAAATTTTAATTTTTTTAAATACACTATAAAATGTAAAATGTATATCCTATTTAAATTATTAATCATTAACTGTATTTCATTATAGCAAATGATAATTTGTTCCATTAATTATAACAAATTACAGCAAAAACACAGTGCTTTTTAATTGCTTTTCAAGTAATTATCTATTATTTGCTTTATCACAAATTTATTAGCAGCATTAAACCAATTAAAGTTTGAGCAATAACAGAAATGGACACGCATAAAAAAAAAAATATATATATATATATATATAAATTTTATTACACTACAATTTATTTCCATTTGAATTATTAATTTAATCAAAATTTTAATTTTAATTAATCAAAATTTTTTGTTATTTTATATGTATAATTCTTTCGTTATATTTAAATAATATTTATATTATAATATTTATCTTTTAAAACATATTTCCCTTATTAAATGAACAACAAGTGCACTAGTCACATGACGGGATTATATTATCGCTTATGGACCTCAATTTACCTGCAGCTCAACCCACAATTTTTGTTTGTGCAATTATCTAATTAGGCTGCGGGACAGCAGAACCTGTGTGTTTCATCTAGGGATTGCTGCATGAACCCTGTCATTAACGAAACGCTGTCTGCTGTTGCCATATCAACCCACATAAGCAGAGACCTCAGGTGAATTTCCCAAGACAGCAGCTTACAAACACAATGCGAGCAGAGCCGAGCACACTGTAACCTTACATTTTAGCTGAATCCATGCCATTAATATTCCTGTAGAATTTGAAAAGAAGGAATCTGCTTACATGACCTCTAAACTGATGTTCTTAATGAACGCTTGATTAGGTAACATGGCAACTCATCAGCAAAAGGACCTCAAGTAGCACTCCGAAGTCCTTCAGAGCGACAAGGTTTAAATAAATGGCAAACTAGCAACCGTGATTTCCTGAGCGTTTGGTGACAAGAGTTCATTATACAAGCGCTCATGTGTCTTGCAATACATGAACAAAGCAGAAAGAGATGGAATATTGTCTCTAGGTTCAGAGCACTGCCGGTTACTGGAGTTGTATAACACTGCCTCCAAGTGGCACAGCTCACTGCAGTCCGAAGCGCATAGAGATCAATGATCTGTTATAGCATATCCAGACACAGTGGACTGAATTATTTTGAGGATTCAAGTGATTCAGTATTTCCGAAATCTAAGTTGGAGCAGCCGCTGAAACTGAAGCAACAAGTGTACAGCAGACATGTGAACTTCTTCAATACTGTAGAGAAAACATCCCTTGTTTAGCCTTCTGCTTCTCTTGGCTGTATACAGGCTTTAAAACTCCTAAAAGTTGGGTTTATTTGTGAAGGTCATTAAGATGAACAAAAATAATCTAACTTTGTTGGTCAAAGAGCTTGTTTTTGCTTGAGAAATACTTAAACAAATCCTATTGGGTTTGGTAGAGAGAACCAGTTTTGGGTTTCCTGTCATACTGTAAAATATAGAAATAATGAGGAATGAGGACATGTTTCCATACTGGTTACGTGTAGTAAACTAATAGTATGAGAAACATGCAACATGCTAACTTTCTTTAGCGGAAATGTGCTTAGCGATTGCGTGTTGAGTTTGGAAGAGGTGTGTGAACGTTCTGTGTCAACTGAACATGACAGGAATGCTGAGAAACAGCACTGGTGTGACACTCCACCGGATACAGCTAAGTACAATGATTAGATGTTGCAACATTTTTTCCCCAAATACCATACATAAATAAGTTCTTTTAAGAATTATGTTACCACAGGTTCACACTAGGGGGCAAAAATCAGCAACCACATTCTAAATGTTCAGTCTGATGAAGGCCATAATCTTTGGCTAACAGCAATACAAGTTAGGCACAGAAAATATAGTATTTCAAGAAAAATAAAACATTACCTGTCCTGTATAAGCAGTCAGAGTTAAGCCAAATATTATATATAAGAATATAACAAATGTATATACAGTGGGTACAGAAAGTATTCAAACCCCCTTAAATTTTTTACTCCGTTATGTTGCAGCCATTTGCTTAAATCATTTTAAGTTCATTTTTTTTCCTGCTTTAATGAACACAGCACCCCATAATGACAGAAAATCACAGAATTGTTGACATTTTGCAGATTTATTCAAAAAGAAACTCTGAAATATCACATGGTCGTAAGTATTTCAGACCAGTGCTCAGTATTTAGTAAAAGCACGCTTTTGACCGAATACAGCCTTGAGTCTTTTTGTGAAAGATGCAACAAGTTTTTCACTCCTGGATTTGAGGATCCTCTACCATTTCTCCCTGTAGATCCTCTCCAGTTCTGTCAGGTTGGATGGTAAACGTTGGTGGACAGACATTTTTAGGTCTCTCCAGAGATGCTCAGTTGGGTTTAAGTCAGGGCTCTGGCTGGTCATTCAAGAACAGTCACAGAGTTGTTGTGAAGCCACTCCTTCTTTATTTTAGCTGTGTGTTTAGGGTCATTGTCTTGTTGGAAGGTAAACCTTCGGCCCAGTCTGAGGTCCTGAGCACAAATTTTGACATTTACATGCATATACAAATCCAGTATTTATATTATTTTTGTATATAATATATAAATATATTTTATAAACATGACATACTTTTCGTAAATATATATAACAAAATCTTTTATTTTGGATGTGATTATTGTTTGACAGCTCTCTATATATATCTACAGTTGCCTCCATTAATATTGGCACTCTTGGTAAATCTGAGCAAAGGTGGCTGTAAAATAAATCTGCCCTGTTCATCCTTTTGATCTTTCGTTAAAAAAATCATAAAATTCTAATTCTGGATATTTTCATGTTCATAATCAGCCTGGAGTGCTCAAAATTGATATTAAAAGATATTTTACTCATAAAAATTCTAGGGGTGCCAATAATTGTGACCAACATGTATTGGAGAAAAACATTTATTTCATCACAAAAATTTCCCTCTATTTTCAATTGTTTTACTTCAATGATAGATTAGAATTGTGTGATTTATTTATTTATTTTTTTGTAACGAAAGATCTAAAGGATGAACAATGCAGATTTTTTTTCACAGCCAGCTTTGCTCAGATTTATGAAGGGTGCCAATATTAGTGGAGGACACTGCAGATATTACTGCTGCCGATCGATTGTTACATACAAACAGAGACACACACATTATTACCTATTTATAATATTTTTATACATATACACTACTTTTAAATAGTTAAGAGTATCACAGTCAAGAGATTAATGCATTTATTCAGCAAGGATGCATTAAATTGATCAAAAGCATGAAATGTTTGAATCAGCACAACTGTTTACTGTTCACATTCATTCAAAGACATAACAAATAATAAGATCAAATCAGAAATGATTCTTGAGCAGCAATGGTTTGTGAAGGATCATGTGACACTATAGACTGGAGTAGTGATGCTGGAAATACATAATTACATGTTAAAATATAGAAAAACAGAAAACACCTATTATATTTTGTAATGTTACTGGTTTTGCTGTAATTTCAATAAAATAAATGTAGCCTTGTTAAGCAGAAGAGACTTTAAAATATAGTTTAAGAATTTTTACTAAAACTTTATCAGTTGTTTTATTATTATTATTATTGTTATTTTAACATATTTTATCATTTAAAAATAGTTTCTGTGAACATGAACAGCCGTAGATCTTCATAGTTGGACCAGAAGTGGTTAATGTAAACAAAACATTGAAAGGAAATGATTTGAACGTTCCTTCTTCATGTACTGCTAGAGGACTGTGTTGAATTGTGGGTCGGGTGGAAGTGCCGTTTTAATGAAGACTGGTGTTTCCTGACCGCAGCGGGACACGGTTCTGAGCGAGCCGGCCGTGGAGGTGAGGAGGAAGAGCAAAGGCAAGCAGATCTGGTCCATGGAGAAGATGGAGAACCGGCTGGTGGACATGAGAGAGCTCTACCAGGAGTGGAAGGACTATGACGAGGACAACCCTGTATGTCAAATCATGAGCACTTCCTACATTATCAGACCCCAGTACACATTACTGTGCTTTTACTGTAGCAGCATTCACAATCATATTTTGGACCAATGTAGTATTTATTTATTTATGTTTTTTTGGTATACTCAATATTTTTAATGCCAGATTATTCAATGCACATTTATTCTACCTTCATTAATTCCTTTGAAATTATTTCATCAATTATTATTTTTAAGTAAAAAAATATTTCTCTAGTAATAATTCATTATAAATTTGTGCTTTCAAATGATTAATCGTTATTAATCGCATCCAAAATAAGTTGTTTACATTGGGTTTATGTATATATATACACACAAGCATGTATATATTTTAAAAGTATTTCCATTTAAATATTATCCATTTATATGTAATAGAAATAAATTATATTAATGTAAATATATACATAAAAAAAAAAAAAAAAATCTTTCTCAAATATACACATGCTTGTGTGTGTATTTATATATAATAAAAAAACATAGCACACACGTGTCATGGAAACAAAAACATTTATTTTGGATGTGATTAATTGCAATATTAAATGTTAAATACTATTTTAAATCAATTAAAATATCACTAATTAACACAAAAGTATCTTAATATGCATTAATACATATAAATAAAAGATTTGGATTTTTACCTGAATATTATCCCATATTTTAGGTTAAAGAGTTGGTTGACACAATAATTGTCAATCCTTAAACTAACCTGACGTGGCTTAAAGAAATCATACAAGTCAATGTGTGATGCACAACAACACGTGTTGACCTCATCCTCGTTGTGTGTTCTCAGGCCATGCGCTCCTACTTCAAGCGCGCCGATCCGTTCTTTGACGAGCAGGAGAATCACAGTCTGATCGGTGTGGCCAACGTCTTCCTGTCCTGTCTGCTGTACGACGTCAAGCTGCAGTACGCAGTTCCCATCATCAACCAGAAGGGGGAGGTGTGCGCAAACACATTGGTACTAACAGTCAGAAGGAGGGCAAGCCACTGACTGCCTGCCGTGTGTTTTCAGGTGGCGGGTCGGCTTCACGTAGAAGTGGAGCGTCTGAGAGGAGAACTAGAGGAGCGTGAGACGGGAGGCTCTGAGATCAGTCCTGACGGCGAGACGCAGGAACGCAAACTTGCCTGCATGGTCAGATAAAACAAGGCGTCTCCGATCAAACATGCAATATGTGCTCAGGCTCATTTTGAGCTGGTGTACTATTATAGGTTATGAAAGGTTTATATTTTGTTTTAGGAACAGCAGGACATAAACCACCTTAATTCTATCATAATATGCATTTATTTTTACCTTATTTGTGCAACGACTTCCAAATGAATTTTTCGCTTCAAAAGCGGCACCTAGTGGTGAAGAATGAATTTACATTTTCAGATCTGAGATCTGAGCTGTAGTTGAGTGTAGGACATGAATGTTTTCTGTGGGTTTTTTCCCAGATCAAGGTCTTGCAGGCGACAGGATTGCCTCAGCACCTCTCCAACTTCGTTTTCTGTCAGTATCATTTCTGGGAGCAGCAGGAACCCGTGTTTATTGCCCCTGAGGTGGGTCTGACGGCCCCCAGCAGCAGAGAGCCACAGAGTCTGGTGGTGTTTGACAACAGCAAGGTGAAAACGCTGACGTACATGGTGTGAAACATTGCCTTTGTGGCAGCTGGCGGGCGTCACACGTGTGTTTCTGCATCTCTAGACTCTAGA
Organism: Enteromius viviparus; assembly: GCA_032353835.1. NCBI lineage: Eukaryota > Metazoa > Chordata > Actinopteri > Cypriniformes > Cyprinidae > Enteromius > Enteromius viviparus. Next base: position 2,583,849 of record JAUCNO010001034.1, read on the forward strand.
AGTGACCGTAACCGAAGACTTTCTGGATTTTCTGATGGAGGGAGCCGTGGCGGTTGAGGTTTATGGTCACAAACAGGCAAATCCACGCAGGAATCTGGCTCTCTGGGACCTGGGAGTGATTCAGGCAAAGACTCGCTCTCTTAGAGAGAGGTACACAAGCAGTTATTACACTATCCTTCTTAAACAAAAAAAACTAAGCTGAAATAATTGCATAAAATATGAATAAATGTAAATCATTTTATTTGTTTACCTGCATTTCTTTGAGCATCAACCAACAGTTCATGTAAACTAAAAATTAATAAATAATTTTCTTTAAAGTATTTCTAAAATACTCAAAATAAAACACTAAAATACTGTAGAAAAATATGAATTATGAATACATGTATTTTATTTGTTTACCTGCATGTCATGTGACCATCAACCGTTTTAAAATATCAGTAAACATTTTTTGTCCTGATATTAAAATAATTAATAATCAATTTAACTAACATTTGATGTAAAATTAAAATAACTAAATCATTTTAAAACAACCAAAATAAAAGCCCTTGGTATTCTATTTTTCTGAAATATTAGTATAAATATAAATAGTATATAAAAGAAAGAATTTGCAAGTAGTTTGAATTTTGAAACCAAATAAACGCTTAATATTTTAGTAAAATATGAATAAAAAATACATTTGGTTACATGCATAATGTGACTACCAGCCAAAATTTAATGTGTAATTAAAAATCACTGTAAAATCATTTTAATAAAAAATGAAAAATAAACACACACAAATTCTTCAGTAAAATATTAATAAAAATATTAATAATAATCTAAATAAGATTAAATATTTGACTATCTGCATATCATGTCATCAGGGAACAGTGAGGATGTAAGTGTTTTGTTAAATTATTAAATTATTTTCAAATTTCAGAGTGTACTTCAAGTAAATATTTTAGTTTTACCAAAATGGTTTGGTTGCTAAAAAAGTGTGTGTGTGTGCGCGTGTGTGTAGGTGGAGTGAAGTGACCCGCAGGCTGGAGCTCTGGGTTCAGATCCTGGAGCTGAATGATGCTGGAGAGTTTGTGCCGGTGGAGGTTCAGGCAGCGAAGGACGTCTGCACAGGAGGAATCTTTCAGCTCAAACAGGTCTGTGTGGATATTAATAATAGTACCGAGCTGTAAAATGTTTCTGTAATCGATGCAGCTCATTACTGTGTGTGTGACAGGGTCAGTCCAGGCGTGTTCAGGTGGAGGTGCGTTCGGTCCAGGACTCCGGCACCATGCCTCTGATCACCGAGTCCATGCTCAACATCTCCATCGGCAATGTGGAGGTCCATCAGACTCGACCTGAGACCCAGAGGGTGAAAAACCCTTTACTTCTTATTCACTAAACCTTTAAACATTTACAAACTTGAAATGGCGATTCAATGTTATGCTGAACCTGAAAAAACACTAAATGCATTAAGCCACAATTATTTTGATGGATAAATTCAATATAGAAATGTAGTGACAGTAAGTAAGTACATATTGATTAAAATGCATGTTTGTATTAGTGAATGAGTGTGTTTAATGAACTCTGTTAGTTATGTTTTCGGTCTTCTTTTGGAAGGTGGGAGATAAAGATGTGGACAGTTATCAGGTAATAACTTTTGATTGATGTCTATATATGTGACCCTGGACCACAAAACCATTATTTGTAGCAATATCCAAAAATACATTGCATGGGTCAAAATGATTGATTTTTCTTTTATGCCAAAAATCATTAGGAAATTAAGTAAAGAAAAAATTCCTACTGTAAACATATCAAAATGTCATTTTTGGTTAGTAAATTGCATTGATAAGATATTAATATGGACACATTTAAAGGTGATTTGCTCAGTGTTTTGATTTTTTTGCACCGTCCGATTCCAGATTTTCAAATAGATGTATCTCGGCCAAATATTGTCCTATCCTAACAAACCATGTATCAATAGAAAGCTGATTTATTGAGTTATTGATGATGTATACATCTTAGTCTTGTAAAATTTTACCTTATGACTGGTTTTGTGGTCCAGGGTCACATATTTTGTCATTGTCTTTCATCAAGCTGCTCAACCCAGATGGAAATGTGAACGTAAACTTTCTAATTATTAAAGAATCATAAAAAAAATGAATTAAATTTTGCTATATATTTAAACAAAAAACAGGCATTTTTTAATTGTAGTAATATTTCGCAGTATTACTGCATTTAAAACGTTGTAATGTGGTTTCTATATATGTACAGTGTATATAAAACAACAAATCCGCATCTTCTGCTTGTTTGCTCCTGTAGGAGGTTGATCTGGAGAGACTGAGAGCTCGGTGGCTCACGGCTTTAACTGAACGACAGGAATATCTGGACCAGCGTCTCCAGAAACTTGTTGGGAAGCATGGTAAGACACACTAAATCGAAGCGACGTCTCTAGTGAACAGTATTTGAGTGCTGCTGGCTTTCCTCTGGCTCTTGTAGATAAGTCAGAAGAGGATGTGGAGAGCGAGTCTCAGCTGCTGGAGTGTCGTCTGACGCTGACCGAGGAGAGAAACGCTGTGCTGGTGCCCTCTGCTGGCAGCGGTATCCCAGGAGCCCCAGCGGAGTGGTGTGTGACAGTACACATTATTGCTCCTATTTCCTTTCAGACAATCATAGAGCTAGCTTTATCTCACCATAACCGATTTAATGGATTCAATTGCAAGAACAAAATCCAACCATCTGTTTTTTTCTTTTTGGTTACTTCCTGTCGTGAACCGTCCTGCAGGGCTCCGGTGCCAGGAATGGAGACGCACATTCCGGTCGTCTTCCTGGACCTCAGCGGTAAATAAAAACCTGGATGTTTACGCCCTAACTACATAGGCAGCTGCCTACTAAGGGAGCATCATAAGTGATCTGATCTGGAACAAGAACCTGACTCTTAATTGTTTTCTAGTTAAATGTAACGCGATGTTAATATTTATAAAGTGCATAACACAAACAAAACACATAAAATAACAAAAAGGTCATGAAAAAAAAATAAAAAAAATAAACCATAATATTTTAACACGTATTTGTGCCAGTTTTAATAATTTTATTATGTTTTTTTATTAGTTTTTTATATATGTATATTATCTTTAAGGTTTTTTTTTTGGTTAAGTTGACTTTTTTTAACCAAGGCTTAACTTTATTTTAATTTGTTTCAGCTTTAATAAGAATAGTTGTCAAATACAGTATATACAATACAAAACATAAAATACTTGAATAAATATAACTGACTTTATTGCCAAAGATAAGTCATTTAAAATGTTAAATAAATCATTTTAAACTTTATCTGAATAAAAATAAAAATCTAAAATATTTGATTTGCTTAAAGACATGCTATTTTAGAATTATATACCATTTTATTTTTATATTATTTTATTTAAATGTGAGTAATTTATGTTTTTACAGTTTTGTTCGTGTGTACTATTTTTTTTTCTTTTTTAGTATTTCATGTATTTATATTTTATTTGAATTTTTTTTAAGAACATTTCTGTTCATTTAACTAGTTTTAGTTTAACACAAACACCCTGATGTCATGTGACCATGAACTGACACCAGAGACCTGTGAATGTGTTGTTCTGAGCAACATGTCTCTCTTCTGTCTGTCTGCAGCTGATGACTTCCATGATCATCTGTCTGCTCCGCTAGCTGGAGGTCTGGATGCTGCGCTCGACAGAGAAGATAAAGAGGATTTCATAGACCTGCAGATCGTCAAATACTACGAGAAAGAGGTGAGAAGGCAGTGTTTTGCTTCTCAGTGAAACAGAAAACTGCACCCTGATATTCCACATCACATGAAGGAACCACAAATCTTCCCACAGGTGAAGGCAGAGGCATCATGGGACTGCACCGTTCATGACAGCCCTGAGCTGAATCGAGCGACGGGTCCGGATCACAGGATTTACCTCACGGTCCGCACCATGGTTCTGCTCAGTCATCCCGCACAAATGCAGCTGGTCCTGCGCAAGCGTATCTGTGTGAACCTCACCGGACGGCAGGTGCGACTGACTCGTGACGTTATAATTGTGGGTTTTTTTTAGAGCGTGCCCTTTTATCGATCGGATTTCTTCCTGCAGGGTTTTGCTCAAAGTCTGCTGAGGAGAATGTCTCACCGTAGCTCAGTTCGTGGCTGTGGAGTCACCTTTGAGATCGTCTCAAATATCCCAGGGGTACGTGGAGAGCTTTGTTGTTTAAGCAGCGGACTGAGTTTCAATGTGACTTTTTTTTTATATAGTGGACATTAGTGTTCAGAGGTCTGAGGTCTCTTATACTCATCAGGACTGCATGTGGTTGTTAAAAATGGTTTGATAAAAACAGTAATAATGTGAAATATGATTGCAATGTAAGTTGAGACAAAAAAAATAAATAAAACCTAGTAGTTATCGCCTGACCCAGTTGAGATATGCAAATTAGTCATTATTTTTGTGCAAATTTTTATACATTTCTAGTACAAAAACTTAAACACTGAATGATGGCAATTTCTAAAATGTTTTGTGTTTTTGACAAATTAGTCAAGAGTTTTTCACTTTTTGGGGATCTCATTTTTTTTTTTCATTACAGATACTTAGAACCAACAGAAAACACTATATTTTCACAATTTCGAAGGGATTCAAATGTTGTGCATAATTTTAATTAAATGCAAAAACCTTTGGGATATAGACAGGAATGAAAATGTAAGATATGGTGCTTCTGAAGTGGAGATTTATGGCTCATTTTGAGAAAATGGCCTTTAAAATATTTATTGTATATTGGAATCTATTGATGCAAATAGATAAAGCGCTATAAAAGAAGCACTTAACAGGCTCTTTTGAATGTTTTCTTTCCACTCGTCTAAAATAAGCCCAAAATCTCAAACTTGACAGATGCATAAAAAAAAGAAGAATAAAAAATTAAATAAGGGTTTTCCATTTGATTATAACACAACAAAATCAATTAAGGAAAAATAAATAAAAAATAAAATAAATAAATAGGGCTTGTATTCCAGTGATTTTTTTCAGAAATGATTCTAATAAGCTGATTTGCTGCTCAAGACACATTTATTATTCTTCTTAGTGTTGATTCTTTGACGTGTAAAAGTCAAAAACAGCATTCTTTTGTGCATCCTTGACCCCAAACTTTTGAACGACACTTGTACATAAGTCTGTGAGAAACGGGTGACAGCAGCAGATGTGTATGTATTTGTTGACAGGACATTCAGAGCTCCGAGGATAGAGAGATGCTCGCCCGACTGGCCGCCTGCGCTGATAACCCCGGAGCCGACAGTGAAGCTGCCATCGAGAAATACCTGCGGAGTGTGTTAGCAGTGGACAACATCCTCACCCTGGACCGTCTCAGACAGGTCTCACACATCTACTTTATATATATATATATATATATATATAAGAATATATTTTTTGCCATACACACTGTATTTTGTGAAAATTCAGGAGGTTTCGGTGAGGGAGCATCTATCCGATAAAGGAAAGATTCCCAAACGCTGCCTCAGTTCACCAAATGTACAGCGGGTAAGACATAAACAACATCTCTGAGCGAACATGCATCATCTATATCAGCTGTTTATCACAATCTGCTTATTTATTAGAAAGATCTGTCCACCAGCCAAGACTCAGAAGACAATAAAGTGAGAGACACAATAGAGTTCCTATGGTTCAGTTTGTGTCTGGGTTCAGTAAATACTTTGTATGCCACTGTTTTGGGAAACTGCTCCTAACAAGCAATGATTTACAGAGCTGGGTAAATTACTTTGAATTAGGGCTGAACAATATGGACTAAATTTCATATCTCGATTTTCATGCCAGATATCTCGATATCGATACGATACGATATGACTACGGGTTC
>JAUCNO010001034.1:2599662-2610159 GCA_032353835.1 Enteromius viviparus
TGTTCTATTTGATAATGTTCAGTGCTTTGCTACAATCTGTATTGTTAAAAGCGCTATATAATTAAAAGTGACTTGACTTGACTTGACTTAATATCAGCTCACACACCCAATCATCAACATTTCTTTAAGGGTGCTGTAGTTCTCTTATTCAACCCTTTATTAATACACAACAAATATATGTGGATTATTAATCATACCTTGTGGCAGTATGCTTGTAAATAATATTTACAATCTTTGATAGCATTCGTTATTTGTATGAACTCAAAATAAAGAGAAGACCGTTTAACTTTGGAAAAATACATTTTCAGCGCACAACCAGTGCACACCACTGAGGTAAACACTATTAGTAATACAGTATGCTCGTGTGTTCATAACTGAATTTAATCATCATGGATCAGTTTAGAGAAAAGGAAAAATGTCGAGTTTATGCTTGCATATTAAAATAATAAGGTCAAAAATACTAAGTGGGTAGGATGGATGGAAATAGAGCAGAGTCTCAGGTGCATTCTAGAGCTTGTTTAGGAAACACGGTCACTAAGGACATGGCAGAAGGATCAGGTGTGCATCACATGCATCAGGGCATCACTCTTTGTTTATGAGTGTGGGTGAGCTGCTGGATCAAATCAACGATATGGCAAAAATATCATATTATAATGATTCTTTGCCATTTATTTTACTATTTTGCAAGTTGTTTGAGCAATAAAGACAAGTGAATTTACCTTTTTTTAACAAAACCTTTCAAGGATACAAAGTATAAAATATAGATATATAGATGCAGATATTTAGGTCAAAATGAGGAAAGATAAAAGATCTTTATTATTCAAATAGATACACATTAAAAATAAACATAATATGAATAAAACAAAAAGGTTTTATTTTTCAGGAAGAGTAGGTGTATTCAGAGGTATTGAATTAACAAACATGAAACACTATACACTTCCACACTTCCTCCATCATTTACTCTCTCTCAGTGAATGAGTTTCTTCTTTCTGTTGAACATTGTATTAACTTCAATGAGAACCAGCTACTGTTTGTTACTCAAATTATCTTATTTTGTGTTTAGCACAAGAAAGAAATTAATACAGGTTAGAGACAACATGTAAGTGAGTAAATAATGACATAATTATCATTTTTGAATGAACTATCCCTTTAATGAGTTCTGTCCCTTTAAGAGCTGCAGGCATCTAATATACTGGCACTCTCTTGATTGTTGATTGTTTACTTTTAATTTAGACAGAAGCAACTGTGTTTAATGCTGTGTGTTTTTGACATAATTACCACAATCACATGTGATAAATATCTTAGTTCAGTAATTAGGCGCAATTTGGCAGGCTGTTAGTGCGTGCGCGCTTCAGGTGTAGGCACTGGAAAAGCGCATCCAGATAAAACACATATGAAATGTTTAATCAACAAGACTTTTAAAGCGAATAATGTACTTTTTTGTGATTGTGAATCAGTGTCTGGTGAGTGTAATTCTACCACTGGTTAACACTGATGTGAATGCATGTCGCGTTGTACAGTTTATTAAGACAGATGATAAAATAGCACGATACTACGATCATGGAGAATTTTTTTTCACCCACGATCAAAAAACGTCCTATCGCACACCCCTAGGTGGTAGAAATTCAAAGAAAATGTGAGTACGTACATCTTCGTGGTATCCTGCACTGTGCCTCCAGGTCTGCTTGGATCCCATTGTATCCTGTTCAACTGAGGCACCATTCCGCACTGCATACGGTCCTGGACTTCCAGAGTACTATAAATGTGAGAGAGAAACTGTATTGAATGGAATGGTGCTTTATTCTTCTTTGGAGCGTGTTAGTACACGGTACGTAAGTTGTTATTGGTTTAATTCAGTTTGTTACTTGTCTTTTCTTTATGAAATCTAATAACCATTCCTCAGTGAAAATTAAAAAAGTAAATTCTACATAGTATTTCCCCCTAGTTTCTTAATGGCCACCTGATTTTACAAAAGGAAAACAGCAACATAGACGTTCTGCCAAATATATTCATTTGAAAAGTAAGCACCAGTTTCACTCATTTTCAGGTGCTTTTCAGAAATTATTAAGAAGAATGATTCAAATATGATTAAACAGAAAAATTTAAATCAAGATACAACAGCTTAACTCTTTGACAACCAAGATTCCCATGGTCATGGAAAAGTATGATTTTGAGATTTGGATAAGTTAGGCTTTGCCCATTTTATGAACATACATTTTAATAGTTATACCAGCTCTAAAAATTACTGACAGGAATAAACTGTGAGCAAAAAATGTTTCCTAAATGTCTTATCTCTCATGTCATTCCAAACCTGTATGATTTTCTTTCACTGAACATAAAATGAAGACATTTCGAAGAATGTTTGGCAACCAAAAGGTTTTGGTTCTCTTTGATTTCCATAGTATAGACCAAAAATACTATGGAAATCAATGGGGACTCCAAAAGAATAGTTCAATACTAAACCTTGTGTTTTAAAGCGGAAAGAAAACCATACAGGTCTGAAATGACACATGGGTCAATTTTTGGACTAAACTAGCCACGAACAGTCATGGGGTCTTTGAATATTGTAATGGATGATGGGGGGATTTGGACACAAATGGTAAATATCACTGCTTTAAGGTCTGTTCAGGCCAAAGATAATTATAACTATAACTCTAAAGTTGATCATATAATCAGACTGATGAACAATAAAAAAGAACATGCATAGTCATCCTTCTTGGTTTATACACGCCTTCAGGCAGAGAAATGTCTAATGTGTTCTCATTGTACCTCAGGTAAGTTCCACTGGGACTTGCTGCCGTCTTCAAGGTAGTAGTATGTCCGTCCTCGATCATCTAGCGACTTGATCCACTGTCAACAAGACGCTTCATTAGGCTCACCAAATTACAAAACTAGCCTACAGCCATACTATCATACACCTCACTAATAATAGCAAGCTAATCAGCTCAAATAATAAGTAAGCCAAGGACGTGTCGAGGGTCCTGTACTGCACCTGTTCCTGCGTGTAGTTGCTCGTGAAGACCCAAACCCCCTCAGGGTCGATGCTGAGGGTCCAGCCTGGTGGGATGCTGTGATCTAGACTGGCCCTGGGGAGTGAGACCTTCTTCACATGAATCAAGGAATACTCTGATGGCAACGAGAGAGGAGATGCTTCCTCCTCCAGATCTGGAGATGCTGGGTAGTCCTCCTCAGGAAGCGGTGGCTAAGACAATTATAATATTATTAATTATTATTATTAGTACATTTACGTTTTAGAATTTTATCAATACATTTTTATAGTATGTTTTCATAATGGAAATTAAAGTTAACCTTTTTTTAATATTATTGCAATTGATTCATTGCATTATTTTGATTGTTTTTTTTTTATTTGTATCATTACTACATATTTAAATGTAAATTATGACATATTTTTTTTCATAAATAACAAATAATTTTCATTTCAATTTACTATTAGGAAACAATTGATAAAAATTAAGAAGAAATAAATGATAAAACAACAAAATATATAATGATGAATAGTAAAAAAAAAAATTTAGATTCTAAAAATAATGCAATAAATAAATTGCTTACAAAGACCTGTATATGCAATGTGATTTTACGTTTTAAATATTTTTTAAAAATATTTGAAAATTATTATTTCAATGTTTAAGAACCCATGATTTTGAAAAAAAAAAAAAAAAAAAAATATATATATATATGGTTTAATAACCATTGATACCAAGAATGATAACTATAACCATAACTATAAGATCATTTATATGATACACTAATAATAATATTCAGATTGACAGTGTGAGATTTGATCCAAAGATAAAAATAAGACAAAGCAAGCAATAAAATAAGCCAAATCCACTTAAACATCAAAGCCAGCAAATATACTGTAAATGACAAAAAAAAAAAACGGTCCAAAAAGAAGAAGAAAAGTTTGATTTCTAGACTTTTTGTACAGTATATTCATATTTTTAAGACTTTATATATAAGTCTTTTCTAAAATATAAATAGTAAACAAATATTTGATAACATAAATCCTCTTTACCGGGCAATCTTCCAGAAACTGCCCTGGTGAGGTGATGTCCTCTGGAGGATCCCACGAGCTCTGACCTGACATGGGGTTAAAGAAGTAATGCCTGCCGCTACTCTCATCCAGCACCTTCTCCCAGTCCGAGCTCCACCTCTGAGGAGAAGGGACTAGGGGTGAGCTGATGGGAGACTGGGGGAACGAGGGAGGAGAACGGGTCTCCTCCGTCCCCACTGACGACTCCATGGAGCAGCTGAGCGGATACTCCCAGGTGGTGCGGCCCGTAGAGGGGTGGTAGTAGTAATCGTGCCCGGTCTGGTCGTCAGTATGGATCTCCCATCCCGCAGAGTCTAAAAGAAGGGTATCGGGAGGGTCCGGGAACTCCTGTAATGGAGAAGTGATGGTACCGGAGGGATCAGGGCTTCTCCGACGCACACGGGGGAGGTTTACGTACACCGCCGTGAGAGCGCTGTCATCCTCTACCTGATGGACAGAAATTACACCAATAAATGCATATACTTCAACAAGGCAGGGACTTTCAGACTTGATGGCAAAGACACTCAAATTTGATGCTCTCTTTGAAAAGAGCCCGTTTTTTTAAATACTAAAAATACTGAAAATACATTTCTTAATGAAACTACTTTCAGGTTTATAGCACATCAATGAATATAACAAAATTACGTTAATGCATGACTAAAATTGAATAAAAATATACATTGGGTACGGAAAGTATTCAGACCCTCTGGAATGTTTCACTCTTTGTTATATTGCAGCCATTTGCTAAAATCATTTAAGTTAATTTTGTTTCCTTATTAATGTACACATAGCATCCCATATTGACAGAAAAACAATTGTTGACATTTTTGCAGATTTATTATAAAAGAGAAACTAAAATATCAAATGGTCCTAAGTATTCAGACCCTTTGCTGTGACACTCATATATTTAACTTAAATGGAAGATGGAAGAAATGTTTATTCTCCAAAAACTGATTTGAAGCGTTAAACTTTCACGTATGTTTAAGGTTCTTTCTATGGACACAAAATTACCTTTTTAATCTGTTTTGATGCAGACATCTTGACGACACATTTATAAATTCCAGCTTTTAAGTAAAGTACAATTAAATGTCAACTGATCAGAAGAATGAAGCTTTCATATCATATCAAATTATATCATATTATTCAGTCATGAAATGAAATGAACTGAAGACATATGTGTAACTTGATCCAGATGACCTTTCACTGACCTTATGTAAACAGGTGATTATGTCACAAACATTCATACAACGAACAAAACAAACAGTGGATGTAACGACTGCTTTAACACCCTCTACCCACAATCCTCCCCTATGCAAAATGAAGCAGACACATCACCCTTAAGAAAAACAAAACCTCACACTCCCTAACCTGAGGAACACTCAACACTATGCTCTAGAAACATACTCGACTAGGCCTGAAGCTCATGTGTCCGTTACAGAAAGAGAGCACTTCCTGTGTGTGCTGATCTCAGGAAATAGAACAAGAGTCGACACAAGAAAACCACAAAGAGTGCAAACTTTTCATCTCTTTTTGTTGGTCCCGTTTACTGATAGCCAAAACACCAGTAGACAAAGCTCAAATGGTCCCGATTAAAGATAAAGCACGGAGACTGTGGCAGTACTAGACTGTTTTTCCCCCACAATATGGATTGTACTGGATAATACTGTCAATTTTTGGTTAATACTGGCATTTTTCGGTGAACTGTGCCTTTTAGTAGGATTTAAGTACATCTGTAAATGTGTTTAGTAAGTACATGTGTTTTCATACGGCTGGCTAACAAGCATTAATAGAAATTATAACAAATTTATTTTTAGTCATGTATTCAACTATATTTTATTACACATTTGTGACGGTGAAGGTGCAATTTAGTGCATTTAAAATACATTTACTTTAAAAAAACAACTTACACACTACATTTAAAATACTAGATGTGTGTATTAGTACGCAAAGCTAAGCAACCACATAATAATGAGCTAAAAAACAATCTGAACACCTTAACCATCACATAGCAACACCTTGCCATGGTCAGCGACCACTGCACAACCTTGTGAAAGAAGTGCACTTAATCATTCTGAATTAGCCTGAATACGTCAGACTTCATACTTCTCCTCAACTCGCTTCTGTGTGAAATAGCAGGCTATCTTACGCTTTCTCTCCGGCTCCAAAACGTCTGGACTATTCTAAGAATTTCTTAACACACTTAAGTGGACTTTTGAATTGTGCACTTTGTAATAATGTACATTTTTCATTTCTAAATAATGTTTTAATGATCTTTTTTAAACAGGCGTAATATGATTGCGTCTGTTGCAGCCATGGTGAGGCAGTAAAGTTCCTTGTTTATTACGCGGAAAGAGAGCATAGGTCATGCCGTCTCAGTACACAATGTAACTACAGTAGGGTCAAGGTTTAAACAGAAAAGTTTGAGTGAGATGCTAACTGTCTAATCAAATTCAATGATAGACCATAAGAGCTGAATGCGTTAGAAAACTGTAAAACTAATTTTTTTAACTCTAGGGGAGTTCAAAAATTAGCCTATTTTCAAAAAGTTCCTTTAAGTCTGTATGATCAATTTTTACTCCCTGATTTACATTCTGGAAAAGTGATGCTAGTTGCCGCAACTCATGGCCAGTCTGCAGATTTGACTCAGATTTTTTAGCTTTGGTCAGTCAGCGTATGATGTCCAGGGCTTTGAAATCTACTCAGACTTTAAAATTCATGTACTGCATTCCAGCCTTAAGAGAAGCCTTTGAAATTTTATACCATTTTATCATCTGCCTGGCAAAAATCTTAGTAAAGTAACAGCAAACCTCTTTTCAACAATTCATATGCTTATGCATGTTGCAAAGACATGCACTGCTTAGGGGTTTGTTCAAAAGCTTAACTGTTCTCTGAAAACGAGTAATAGGTTTGCTCTTAAGGTTCCTTTATCCACTAGCCCTCAACAGGGATTGCAAAATATTTTTGCACCACCCAGTACATGATACGGAAGAACACATGAAGTTCCCTGCGCATGCATGTAGAATGAAGATGGCTGTGGATTAGATGTATGCATATGCTTACTGTGGTACTAAGCTCACCTTTAGCCTTGAGAGAGGCCTGTACGAAGACACACCTCTCCTGAGAAACGTCTGTGAGAGCGTGAGACAGACACAAAGACAGAAAAAGAGTGACAATCGAAGCACAACAAACGGAAATAAAAGCTATAGCGCGCCAGCACGTCACATCCTGGGTCTATATTTACCAGCCTTTGGTGCAGACCAAGCCTGTCTGTCAGCCACAAGTGGCAAAATGCATCAACTGACAGGAAACAGCTTTCTTACTACAATCATCACAAATAATAGCCACACAAAACACCTGCTTTTCAATGCTGAAGAGTGATCAGGATGGGAATAGTTCACCTAAAAATAAAAAATCAGTCAAAATCCTATTACTCAGCCAGCATAAACCATATCTGGACAAACCCATAAAACTTTAATTTTCTATGGAATACGAAAGGAGAAGTGTTGCCTGAATTATTGGCCGCTATTTCCATGTTATGAAAGTGAATGGGGATGTAGGCTGCCAGGGTCAAAAATGGAAATCAATACTAAGTTTCAACAGCATTGTGAATAAGTACCTTTAACAATTTATGAAATGTAAATCTTCATTAGCAGTTAAGTTAAAAGTTGCAGTCACATTTTTTGTTGTTGTGACATAGAATACAGTTAAATAATTATAATTTTAATACATTTGTTTTTAAATTAATATCCTATTATCATTAATAAAATGACAATATTACGAAATATTATTCTAATTTAAAATAACCAACTTTTTATTTATATTTATTCTCAGATGCAAAGCCATTACTCCAGTCTTCAGTGTCACCTAATGCACATTTGCTGCTAAAGAAACTTTTAACTCAACATTATCAATGTTGCATACAGCTAGCTACCATGTAAAGTTTGGGTAAGTAATATTAAAAGAACAAATTAATACTTTTATTCATCAAGCATGCATTAAAAAAATGCATCAAAAATTAAAATAAAGATATTTATAATGTTACAAATATTCAAATAAATGCTATTCTATTGAACCTTCTTTTCATAAAAGTATCCTAAAAATCTATTTTCACAAAAATAATAGGCTAATTCATTTTCCACAACCATTATTAATAGCTGAGCACTAATGATAACTGCTAATAATTGAGCACCAAATCAAAATATTTCAATTCAGTCAATTCCTGATTTGGTCCACCTTTAACTGACCCTGGATCCCCCTTCACGGTCATCCTTTAAAAAAAGACATTCTTTAACATTTAACCTGTCGTGTCCACCAAAGTCATGCAGGTTTCTAACAACACAAGAGTATGCAAATGATGCACTTTTGGCTGAACTATCCCTTTAAATCAGTTTAAAGCAAAGGGAGTGCTGAAATCCCTCAGCCTTAAATGTATGCCATCCTTTTTGTGAGATAAATTTAGATGATCTGAATGCGCTGGCCAACAGAGACAGCCACACAACCTGTATAAGTCATTGTACAAGTAGGCTAACTGAGAGCAAAAAAGAGAAAGAAGCAGCGTATGTATGGAGAAGCCTATAGACACAGTTAGAGGCAGTTCACCACCTTATTAAGCTTGGAACGACGCCAACTGAATTATTAAACAAAACTTCCTTTTTCTATTCAGAACTGTAGAGAAAAGGTCAACTGCCCTACAGATGCTGTGCTTTAAAGAGTTTTACAAAACTGGGCAATGTTACTGTGACAAATACTTGACCCTGGTGATGTTTAACGAGTGCATTTTGAGATATCTGCAGTGGGGAGTGTCTCAACAGGAAGAAACCACATCCTAACTGAGAACAACACAACAGAAGCACACTTACAAGTAAAATCCAACGAATGTGCCACACTGAAACACTACCTAGTGATTTTATTGCACACTGCTTATATATAGACAATGTGTGTTAAATACTAAACTGTCAACTCATCAGAAGGACAACAAAGAGCAACCCACGGGTTGTAAACTAACCTGTGTGTTCAGAGAGAGAGGCATTGCGCTTCTGGGTCGGTGGTTGGTCCGAATCTTAGAGTAGAAATCCACCATGTCTTTCTTTAGATCAGTCAGTACAGCTGATCAGAAACAGGCAAACTCTAAGTTATCCAACAGCGAGCATCATGGTCAACGAGCTGACCCTGAGTCGCACGCACACACACACACACACTCACACTCACACTCATGCAAAAATATAAACCCTCCGCGTCCGTAGCCGAAGTTGCCACTAATGAACATCTGTCTTGAAGCGCTACTCTGCTAGAGTGAAAGGGGGAGGGGGCAAATAAAGAGAACAGATGGATGGAGAGAGTTGGAGACAGGTATGACCGTACAAACATCTGAAGATATGTGACGAGATAATGGGTCAAAATTAGAAGTGGTTTGTTATTGCTTGACTTCCGGTATCTTTGCAAACATAAAAATCTTGTCAAAGTATTGTCAGATATGAATTGTTTAACTTCCTCTTTTCTGCATCAAAACAGAACCTACACTAGCCAAAGTCGCTGTGTACATATCCTCAAAATTATACATTTTGGACTGTAACACCTAAAAAAAAAGCATGATTGCATTTCTTAAACTCTGTTCACAGTGAATATGGAACAAATGTGTTATTTTCCTACATGTTCCTGGCCTTATTATTAAATCTTCATCTTTCTTCAAAATTTTTTTACTTGAAACAACTTTCCTTTTTCTACGATTGTGTAGTCATTTTTTACATTATGTTTCTAAACAGCCATTCGGGTATTTTTGCAAACTGGCATGTTACAATCCATTCCCAGTGGATAAATTCAAGTCTCACCATGCTATGTTTCTTGCTGAATATCCTCTTTCACTTGTAAATGTGATACTGTGTCAGTGTGAATGGGAATCTATGTTGTGTTATGGAAGTAACAAAATAACTATTAAATCTTACAAACTAGTCAGCATTCCCTGAAATATTTAAATAGACAAGATACCTGACAAGTACAAGAGTTGTGTATAAGAGAAAAGACCAAGTTCATACTAGGACTTGTAGGCATCTTCAGATACTTTTACACTGTAGTTTTTATAAATCATTTGATTTAACATTTTTATATTTTTTCATTTTAATTTACTTTTAGTAATTTTGTTGTGCATCTTTTATATATATATATATATATTTTTTTTTTTTTAGGGCCAGGACTTGATTACAAAAATTAATCAAATTAATTACACGCTTTGTAATTAATTAAGTAAGGAATAATTGACGACGGGCCGTTGAATTATTAGAAAAATAATGCACATGGAGTTTTTTTGCACCGCAGTTATTACCTCGCTAGTGAGAAATGTCATGTGTTGCCTTTAAGTTGATACACTACGCTAACTGATAAAATCGCCAGGGCAGCGCTGACAACATGTTTTTGTGTGAGTGTGTGTGTGTAACCGTAGTGTGCGT
>JAUCNO010001034.1:2610259-2625943 GCA_032353835.1 Enteromius viviparus
GCACTTCAGTTCATAGAATGAGTAAAGGCAGGTGAGCGAATACTTTTGGTAATATAGTGTATATATATATATAAATAAATAAAAATTATATATATATATATAATAATTTAAACAGCATTGTTCAGATAATTCCTCTTGCTTTCATAAGTGAACTATATATTAATCACTCCTAAGCTGCAGTTAACAGCACGAGACCCAAGCAAACAAAGAGGAAACGGGCAGAAAGAAAATCTTATCTCTTGAGCTTCTCTCATGAAGGCATTACTCATCTGGTTTCCATTCTGAGTGCGGTCTAACTTCTACACGACATCAAGCAAATAGTGGCTTCTTATAAACTCATTTAAATATTTTCATTTTAGCCTTATTAGAATTAAGAACAGAATTAGGTGCAGATGACATACTTTTATCACTTTATCTGTGCATGTAAGCAGGAAGTGTTTTGTCAGATAACAGGCATCATCTTTGATTTAACGCTGGTTTTCAAAAACCAATCTAGGTTCCTGCAAATTACACGACCTCTACCTAGAACCTGCTCAACGGGTTTCGAGAGATCTGAAAGGTTTCCTGTCAATGACACTGTAATGTCCACAATCCAAATAATCCTCAAAAAGATGAGGAAGTCACAAACCTGTTTAACATCCCTCGCTTCTGGGTCGCTCTCAGGTGTTTGGGTGGCCAACATGGCTCCTCTAGCTGCAGTCAGTCCCCTTTTACACACTGCAAAACACACAGACAAATTACTAACAAATGACCAGCTCATGTATGACAGAGATTTGACCTGTAGATAGTTTCTAGGTTGTTAACTTGATCATGTTCTGACTCACTCCATGCATGTTACGCTCTCTAAACATGTTCACATAATAAAAGAGGTTAGATAGTAGATTATAAGAGAAGAAGGGTACGTTTGATTTACTGGCAGTCTTTGTTAGGTAGCAAATAGTGGAAGTGATACACACATCCCTACCAGTTTCCCCTAACAGCAGACAGATGCCCAGTTGCACAAAAATGAAGTACAAACACAGGCCGACATTTTTCATTTACATCAAAGTGCACCCAGGGTCATTGTAGACAGGTGCTCTTTGTAATAATGTAAAATTAAAAGTTATACTTTAAAGTACTTTAATAATTATTGATCATACTTTACAAAAAATAACTAACATACATTAACATTTAGTCATTTTGCAGACCCTTTGATCCAAAGCGACTAAAGTAACTTACTAATGTTATAAAATGCTTCACAGAAATACATATTAGTTTACCAAAAATGTTTGTCGGTACATTTAAACTGCATTTCAATGCAGCAAACAATAAGTCCCGAAACATAATATTTAGCACATACTTAATTTTTAAAAGTAGCCTCTATTAAATACATGCTAAAGTGTACTTCTTTTAAAAAAGACATAAAAAACTTCATTAAATCGAAACAGATGTAGAAGACACGAAACAGCACAGAATTTATAACAATGTAACATTTGTAACATTTACTACAAATAAATCCAAAAGAAAAGCATGATTGCTTACTACAGTTCAACCATAGTAACCACCGATCAACCATGGCTTTGCTGCACTAATCATAGTTTAACTATGGCATTTATAGTAAAACCGTGGTTGTACAAACTCAATATGCCAAAAACCATGGTAACAACACTTTTACTGCAGTTCACCTATGGTTAATTTTCGTAAGGGCAGTCATGAGTTGAGAAACATCCAAACGCCTATAAATGAGACACAGACTTTCTTAATGCTCGGTTAAAACAATCACACAACAACGGACAAATCGCCTTGTTTCGTTATTATTGCAAACAGAATCAGCAATAATCTCGTCTACTCACCATGTTTGTCCGGCGTTTATCTGTCTCCGAATCAACATGAGCACGGGTCGTGTGATATCTGTCACTGTCCTTCGCTGATCCAGGAAAACAGAAGCGAGCAGGCGATATAGATGTGATCAGATCAGCTGACGCGAAAGGCAGCATGGGAAGTGAACGCTGTGTTCTTGTTGACGAGCAGTGTTATTGCGCAACTCTTGCGCAGCATTGAGCGTGCTGAGGACTCCAGCGCGAGACGGGGAACAACACTGGAGCGAAAAGCATAGACCTAGACGCCTCATTGGTCGCTTTGAGCCGTTGCTGCGATACGTCAACGCGCCCGCCATCTTTCTCCAGGCAAGACTGCTTTAAAAACAAATGTCGGTGAACGGAGGAGCTGCGTTTTTTGGATCAAATCACGATAACGTTTACATTTATCAGCCGATTTCAGTGGTTTGTAATATGCATGGACTAAAAAATAACTCCAGTTATTTAGTCAGGCTTGGAAAATTATTAATAAAAAAAAATTATAAACAAAAGCTCACACTCGAACTCACACTCGGTTCATTTGGTTTATTTTGTCTTTTATTAAGTATAACATTAATGTAGTGTAACTGTAATTTATACATGTAATGTCATTTTAATGTACATTTAATTAAATTAAAATACTTTTTTTATTGCTTTCTCTGCCTTCAACCCTAATGTTTTAGCATTGTGCCTCAGAGCAGAAGACAGCTCATAGCCTTTAAAATACTGGGGGATAAATCTAAATTATACACTTAAGTACTAATAATTTTCCATCATTGAAAAAATTGAATAAAATCATGCTTACAAATCAAACAGTGACAGTCTGCTTCCTATTTACATGACACTCTTAATAAAAACCCACAACAAACATAATTGAATGCAGCTAAAGGATAATTCTTTGTGGAACTTGCAGTGATAAAATATTATACTCTGAAACGGTGAACAGTAAAATAGTAAAAGTGATATGTGATAATAAAAAGTATATAGTAAAAGTTGTAGTTAGGTAAATAATGCAATGCAATACTGAGTACAACAGTACAATAAGTGATATATAATAAATTTATAATAGCAACAATTATATGTACAATATCATATAAATGAAGAAGAATTGATAAGTAATAGCAAATAGAATGTAATATCAAAGATGGAATAATACAGAATAAATAATTAAGTTTGCTCCTGTTTGCAACTGGCTGAAAACGAAAAATATATAGGCCTATAATCAGTCCAGAGTTTTATGATAAATTATCAAATCCAACTAATCTAGTGATCTTTGTAAATGAGTAGTGAAATTAAAGAGAGAGATCCTGAGAGTCTGACACTGTACATATTATGCTCAAAGCACAATTTACTTTATAATATAAAATACATTACAAGTTAAAACTTAGTAAGAATCCATTAAAAGGTTCAGCTTAAACGTTTACACTAATGGCTAGTTAGGCCAAAAACACCATAAACAGCTGTTTAGTCTTACCGCTGAAAGGTAATACCTCGAGATCTGTTTTTATTTATATGCGACTGTCTGTAGATCCTCAAACTGCCGACGAGTCCGGTACATTTTCTTCTGTCCCGATATGAGAGATAAGGAGTGTTGCCCGGACCAACATGGCGGCGACGTTGACGTGCGGTCGAGCGGCCAATGAGGCGTCTACGTAACACACGGCGAAAGTCCATTATTGTTCGGGGTTATATATATATATATATATATATATATATATATAC
Organism: Enteromius viviparus; assembly: GCA_032353835.1. Taxonomy (NCBI): domain Eukaryota; kingdom Metazoa; phylum Chordata; class Actinopteri; order Cypriniformes; family Cyprinidae; genus Enteromius; species Enteromius viviparus. The sequence continues at coordinate 2,613,817 of JAUCNO010001034.1, forward strand.
ATACATACAAGTGGCAAAATAAAATAGCAATAATTATGAAAAAAAAGAAAAATATATGTATTTTTTTACTTTGTGATATTAATATTTCGTAAACCTGTTTCAAAACAGCTAAAAAAATTAAAATAGTAATGCAATTATATTGCAACATGTACTAACATGAAAATAGAGCCCTAATAGAGGCTGCATTTTTTTTAAAAGGCTTGTCTTCATTTACTTACTGTCTAAGCCTATTTGTGTTTTCGACTCAAGCATAAGGCTGCGTCATATTATTATTCATTTCTCGGGAAGGAAGATGAGTTAGAATTTTAAATACACTGACATTTGTCAAATGTGGTCAGTCGAAATCGTTTTGAGATTTGATCTGATATCATTTCTGTGGGAATTAATACGACAATGTATGTTGAATATTAAATTGTATTATGCTTTATTTAATTTTATTTAATTATGACATAGTAATGGTTTTCGAATTTTCGACGTATTAATGATTTCTTTTCTGAAGTAAAAAGACAAAATCCAGATTAGTCTAAATTATAGACTGTAAAAAAATAAAAATAATAATAGTAGGCTAAAAGCGCAAAATGGCACAGTGGCATGTTTTTATTTATTTATTTTTTATTGAATAGCCTATTTATTGTATTTAATATGATTTTTATTTATTATTTCCATGAAGTAGGCTATATTTCAGACATGTTTGTTTTCATTAGACTTAAAGACTGAATCTGTGCATTTTCATTACAGTGCTTATAGAGAATTAATCATGTTATTATTTTACATCTTAGATTAATCTCTTTTCGCATTCTGTATTGTCTGTGATCGATCATTCATTTTTTTTCGAGTTAGGTTTCAAAATATTTTAAATAGTATTTCACATTACGATTATTGACACCTAAAAATAGCCTGCAATTAATGAACGTAAAAAATCATTAATTGAAATTATTTGACATTTGTGCTCTAACAGATAGATTAGCAAATGTTAATTTCTTATAATGACGCAATGGCTGATGTAAATGTATGAAAAGGCTGTAAACTATCGTATACGATTTAAAAATAAATCCACTTTATTCATCACAGGAGCATCTTCTTGCATCGTTTCCTTAAAAAAAATATATATATTCACCCAATTGTAATATTCATATCAGTGCCGTTTTTGCAGTAATTGTAATTTAATACCTGATGATCATTTAGTGAATGATTGAAATGTCAAATGTGTCGTCACGTCTTTGCGACGTCACGAGCTTTCGATTTCGTTTTCTCAGGTATTCCGCGGCGGAATTTCTCATCCACATTGTTCCTTCGTAAGAGTCAAAGTTCACACTCTCACGCAACCTGCCCTTTCTTCTTCCATCAAACAAAAATAAACAATAGCCTACCCTGCAAGTTATGCCTCCTCAAATAAATGCAACATTTGTAACATTTTAATTGCAATTATTAAAACAAAACAAAACACATTCTGCACAAAAATACTGTCATGTTTTATTCTATTCATGCATTTTATTTTTAGGCCTATGCCTATATGTTGCAGGTTAGTAATTATTTTATGTTTCGCTATTTTACGCAATCTGTGTATATATATTCTGATATATAACAGGCCTTCATGTGTTTATTATTGTTGTAGGCTAGATATGGATAATTCCAATCTGTAATACACTGCACATTCTCACACTAACACAAAAACTCTTGCGTAACTGTGGTTTACCTTAGTCATGGTGTGCGCCGTTTACAATTGGAAAGTGAAATGCCGAATTGCGGGATCGCCCATATAAACGGCGGAGAGAATGGAGGAGAGACAACAGCAGCTCATCAGTGGATCACCTGTGGCAGCAGACTTCTGGAGAACACGATACGATGCTTCGTTTGGTACAGCTTTGCCTTCTTCTGTCAGCGTGCAGTTTGAGCTCGGTACTGAGCTGCAGCTGGATTAAACACAGGTTCCAGCACCACCACGGAGTCTCTTTAGATCTGATCAGAAAGATGGTGAGTTTAACTTACTATTATTGCACGTCTTTCAAAAAATTTATTCATTATTATCAATAACTGAATGACTAGGATGGCTATTTGATTTTAATATGCATTTGAGACAGAAGAAATTATTGGTGCTTTAAAGAATGTATCATTTCAAGATGAATATTTGCTGGATTGTAGCAACTTTAAAATATATCAAATATTCATCTGGACTTTTAACAACATTAATGTTTTTCATTTCTAAATTATCATCGCACTACATTTAATTTTTTATACATCATGAAACATTAAAAGCATTAAATATCATCTTAGTAACACATATTGTGAGAGATTTTCATTCACGTTTTAGGCATTTAGCAGACACTTTTATTAATTTGCAATATGAATATATAAGGGAGATATCAGTTATCACATCATATCTCCTTATTCATATAAACATATATATGATTAAGGAGATATGATGATATTATATGAAAATTTAAACTAAACTAACCAAATGCAGTCACAATAGATAACCCGGAATATTTTTAAACTTTAAGCAAAATGTGAATCTGTTCATTCTGTTCAAAACTATCTCTTCATTAAATCTGTTTTTGAATATTTCCTAGGGTGAGAAAATCCATAATGACGGGGACATCAACCCAATCCCATATGAACTGATCGATAACCACAGAAGAGCAGAGGTTTGTAAAAATGATAATTATTTTAAAAAGACACCATAATATGTGCTGTTGTTTTTAAATCTATACATCTTTTGTTTTTTTCCTCTCAGTCTGAGAAACAGATCCTGTTCATCATTCAGGCTCTGGTGGAGATCACTGCCCTCTTCGACGATGCCGTCGTCCCCTGGGATGCTAAAAAAATGGATGCTTTCTTAAATGTTATGCATGAGGAGATTAATGGACTGCACTCATGTGTGAGTACAGCATGTGTATATAGCCTATATACATACATATATATATATATACACACACACACATAACATCAATCCAGAGGAACTGAGTGATTTCTTCCTAAATGCATACAGGGAGCTTACAAAATGAAGAGGAACAAAAAGCTGCGTCTGTATTTTCAAAGACTGCGACACATGACAGAAATGAACACGGTGAGATTTTAAATATATAATTCAATCCTCAGCTGTAAATGTGGAAACTCATCTGAACGCTGTTTTAACTGTTGTTTTCCTCTTTCAGGGGGATAGAGATCACAGCTGGGAGATCGTCAGGGAACGGGTCATAAGTTTCATGAACCAGCTAAACCAACTAAACTTCTCGGTGTTTAAGAACTAGACCTCTTGAAGCTTCACTCCACTTACAGAAGGAATAAAATCAGTGTTTACACTCCTTTTTTATAATGTTGTTTTATACAGTTTTTATTCATTTTTGTTTTGATTCCTTGTTATAAGATGCTATTTATATTAAATATACTATATTTAAGTTATTTATTTATTGCTTTTTATTTGATCTGTTTATTTATTTAATGTATTTTACACATTTCTATTTTGCATACTAATATCTAAAGATTATATCCTTATTTATTGATTTATTTATTAATGTCGTCTTTTTTAGCTTATAACATAATAATGCATAAATGAAGTGATGAAGTGGTGACTTTTAGTATTTCAGACATCAAATAAAGAACTTTAATATTTTAATACATTTTGTGAATTTATTTATGAAATACGGAGCATGAATATAGAAATATAGAACATGGATGACATTGATTGCTTGTGTATTATTGTGGTGTTTTTATCAGCTGTTTGGACTCTCGTTCTGACGGCACCCATTCACTGCAGAGAATTGGGGAGCAAGTGATGTCATGCTAAATTTCTCCAAATCTATTACAAAGAAGAAACAAACTAAAATGATCAAATCCTGACAATCTGTCAATTCAAATCTGATGTAGGCATCTAGCATTGACTCCTCTAGGCTGTAAATCAAGGAAAACACCTGAGCAAAGTCAAGTAGTGTTCCAGCCTTGACCATAAGATGGCGCACTTCCCCTCCCTACAGTTTTTTACAGTAGATTATTATTATTTTTAGAAAACTGAACAGCCTGGATCTTTCTGACAGCATTTTTGCATTTATTAAGATTCTCTCCATTTAATGTTTGTATTATTCTGTCATTTTAATTCAAGTGTATACTTAATCCACACAGTCCAAATGTGTTTTTCTGACCATTTCGAATTGCTTTGAACCAAACAAACAACATTTTAGAGTACAGAACATTTGAAAACAAACATTATGATGAAGGAAATAAAAATGCATTTCAAGATGTTGCAGTATTTTACTAATCAAATAGCAAACTTGCGACAGTGGCCATGTTTAATCCTTTTACAGAAGGTCAGATGTTCTTCGCAGATGCTCTTTCAAAGACTGGCGGCATACTATCAGAATGAATGCGAAGAAAATATAGCCAACATTTACCAAAAAAAGCTCCTTCGTGGAAAACACCTGCTATTCACATGCTTATTTTATCAGATATGAAGTGAAAGTTCCCTTAAGCTTTAAACAGTTCCTTACCGCTAGTATTTTTATAACCAAATAGAGAGCACCTTGTTATGAATGACTAGCAGAGCCGGTGCATTCACACAACAAACACACTCTAAAACACTACCACAAAATACACAATACAGTAAAATACACATAAACGCTAATAAAAAGTGCCATACAGACATCAAAGAGCATAACAACACAAGTTAAACGTATTACAATGTCTATGGATGATTGTTATTGTTGCATAAGGCAAATCCTTAACAATAACCAACAAAAGCCGATAAATGGTATAATTTCATCCCTTCCATAAACAAAAAAATAAAATGAATATCCAGCACAAACTGAAAGTGGATTATGAACATTGGTAATATCTGCACATCAATAATCTGATGGATGTGTTTTTCTACCTGGTCTTATGGCATAAACGTACCTTTGTGCACTTTTTAGCACTAGATGCAACAAAACTCTTATTCCTTTTCACACAAAAATACAGAGTTTCGATTAATAAAGTGTATGTTTCACACAATTACTTCAAGAATATCATGTTGTGACTTCAAAACAATATTAATATGCTTTGATATTTAAAACTGGTGCTTTTGAATAGCTCACGGAGTACAGAGATGTACTTGAAAGGCAAAGAGCTGAATCCAGTGTAACTAAGGTTGACAAAACAGTTTGAATCTGTGTAAAAGGAAGTTGAAATGGCACGGTTGCATCAATAAATGCCCTTTTATATCAGTTTTGCATTTGTTAACACTACTGGGTAGGTTTTGGGGTGTATTTGATGTAGAACATATTTACAACATGACAGAACATTAGCTTTTTAGCAACGATATTTAAGGTAATAAAAACACCGAAATATATAGCTATATCAACGTAATAAAAAACGTGCCAGGGTTCACATATTGAACCGGTGTTTTAAAAGTGTTGCACAATAAGTGCACAGAGTATTTTATGAGACCAGGTTGGTTTTTCTCACTCTTGGTCTGGGGACTCAACTTCCCATGCTGCATCTGTGCCCCGGGCTAAAGTAGTGATGTCCTCATATAGATCCGCACCACCACACTGCTCGACCTCCAGCCCCTGGACAGAGAACGCACAATGACATTCAACGATGAGATGTTTTGTCCAAAGTGTATATCAAAGCAGAAGCAAGCATTTAATTATTAATTATTAAGTTTATTAAAGTGCCCCTATTATGCCTTTTCAAATATGATCTTTCATGTAGTGTCTCATGTAGCTGAACATAAACTATCTGCAAAGTTGTGACGCCGACAGTGCACGATAAATAAAGTTATTGTCTATCAAAACAAAGAGTCGCCTAAACGCCTAATACATTCGCCTAAACGAGTCGTCAGCAATTCGAATCTTTATCTGTTACGGATCTACGTCACTAAGTAACATATTTGCATAATGTCTGCAATGTTCAAAACGTAGAGGTGTGTCCGATTCACTTACAAAAGCAAATTGTGAGCACTTTCCACAGTAGTCTGTGCCAACTAGTTGACGTATTCTCTCAGAAAGCACCTCTAGTAATGTCCGGAAGCTCCAGTTTTGGTACAAACTTTGTGGACCGCTGTAGTGGTAGATCAATCATATCTGCTCCATCTGACCAATCACAGCAGCGAAGGCTCACGGGAAGGAGGGGTTTAGACAGACTGATTCACACAAGTCGTTTGAGAATTATTTAGAAATGGGGTAAAATTAAATCTATTTTTGGAGAAAATAAAAGTGTTTTTTGACCATGCATACATGTAAACCTGTTTTAAGAGACTCATAAAGCAATATTAGCAACCTTTAAAATGGCATAATAGGGGCACTTTAATAAACTGAATTACTTCAGATCCACTCATAAACAATGAAGTTTGTTATGAACTAACAATGAGTGTGTGGGTGTGTGTGTTTTGCCTAATAACATTTTCCTGTGTTTTTCAAGGTGAACTGAAAAGAAACAAACCCTTTCCACTTTTGGCACCGCTTGACCTTTTGGCATAGATTTGTATGTTGGCAACTCTTCAGAATAAACTGAAAAAATAAAATTTTAAAAATTACAATAAAGAAAGCATTCAAAAGCATGTGAGTCACTGATCCTCTACAGTGAATGGGTGCCGTCAGAATGAACTGCTGAAAAAAACCCATATGCAGCCTTTGGCCTCACAAGTTTAATAAATGGACAAGAGTGCTGTGGATAGTTGTGGTGTTTTTATCAGCTGTTTATTCTGACGGCACCTATTTACTGCAGAGCATCCATTGCTAACCAAGTGATGCTACATTTCTCCAAACCTGTTCCCATGAACAGGTGCTGGTTTAGGCCTGAGGGCGAGGGTGAGGACATTCCTTTAAATTCAATGTTGATGACACAAAGCACCAAACAGAATTACCCTCAAACTATGCAAACTAATTCACACACAGCATGTGAACACTTTGAAATTCTCTGATTTAATGTTTACTCATAAGGGAAATCCCAACCAATACAAACAATCCAGAGACCAAAGCATAATGGGAAAAAATTAACTCAAGTCAGATGTTGCTTGGCTGAACGGAAAAAGTCTATAGCAACGGCCCAAAAACAGCCTGTACAGGGAAAACTCCTCTGTCCAGGAACATCTGACGCCTCCACAACAGACTCTGATTCCAGCATGTGAAATAAAACCATCCATAAAACACCCACTAAAGTAAATCCTCAGTTTACATCAGACTTTTCTGTTTCAGACACACGTTTACTTGTCTATAGTGTTATATAAACCATATATTAGGCTATATATTAATAACTGTTATTACTACAAAAATTTGTGTCACTTTTACTGCATGTTTATGTAGTTAAGCAACAGAATTACAAGTGGAACAAATAAACAGTGACATTATGATTCTGCTAAAAAAAACATGCTTACAATATTTCTGCAATGTTCCCTCAAAGTTATGAACAAACGTTCGGTTCTATCAATAACATTAATACAGCATTAGTTAAATTTACCTTCTTGTCTTTCATATTTTACCTTTTTTGTTGTTTTCTTTTGCTTTTTTAGTGTTACTTGTTTTAAAACATTCTAAGAACATTCATAAGTAGCATTCCCATGTTTGCAAAATGATACATTAGAATGTTCTCTTAACGTTCACAAAACATAACGTCAGCAAAACGTTCTTACAGCAGACATAGCAAAACACACACACACACAATAAACACTATTTATTGTGCAATTAATTATAATGTGAAATACTAGGAGAGAGTTTAGATGCCCATCAAGAGGACAGTACTTGTTAGGTCGAGCTTTTTTTGTTTTCTAACAAAATGCGTCTAACAAATGTATTCAAGCAATTTAAGTCAGTATTTACTGATTATGTTGAATTATATTTGACGCGTTATGTATTTTATTACCTGATAAGCTCAACAGACATGCTGGAGAGAAAAAGAAAGTAAAAGGCGGGAGTCTTCTAAAAGAACAAGCTATAAAGACAGGAGAAAAACAAGTAAAGATGCTGAAACTCACCCGCATCTGTCATTAAATTCATCTCTACGTCTCCGTCTTCTGTTTCTGAGTCCAGCTCAAGAATGTCATTGTCGTCTGCTTCACTCATCTCGGCGACTAGTTAAAACCCTCACAAACTCTTCAGTAATCAATGTTGCATTTAACAGACACAAACCCAAGCCTATACAGCAGAGATGCGCGGCAGAAACACAAAGTTACACAGTTATCACAGAGTGTGAAAGGGCGAACTGCGTGAAGTTTCTCTGCCAGTCTGAACTTGCTGAGAGTAGGTGGGGTCGGAAGAGGGTGTTTTGGGGTATACGCTGTCAGACATTCATTGCATAAACTTTGTGGTTGCACTTGATGTTTTCTAGTTTCCGCTTTTGTGACAGCATATGACTTTCGCGTTTGACTTCGGGTTTCCGCGTAGTTTTTTCTGTATAACTTAATGGTATATGTTTTTACATTTGGTATTTGGTACGTCGAGTCACAGAATATATTTTTCTGTCACTAGTTTATTCATCTCGTTGCTAAAACAAGCAACTATGTATACTGTTTGAGTAAATTATTAACTTACAAAGACAGAACGCGTTTGCGCACTAGGAACCATTTCTGTGTCTTTGGTTTCACACGGAGGGATTGAGTGACCGACGCGCTTTTTCGACTTTCAATAACTTTGCTCCCGATCAGAAATTTTATAATCTTTAAATGTTTATGTATTATTTTTAGTAAATACAATTTTTTTTATTCAGGGAAAATAATGGTGATCTTAGCAACAAAAGCATCGGTACGTTTAGAGCAGAAAGGGATACATATTACTAACTTAACATAAAAATCACCCTTACATAAATTATTGTGCATTTTAATTTATACTGGGTGTTGTTCAAATTAAATAACGTATGTAAACGTATAGAACGTGGTTTAAGAAATAGATAGGGTTAAATATGTTTTATTTATCTTCTGTGAACAATCCCATCACAATAATAAAAACGCATTTATATGGTCTTGTTAAAAATCGTCTCTACGGCACATAAAATACCACTTTGGTGCCCTCTGGTGCTGAGTGTTACCAAACACTAGTGTTTCTTGTCGTATATGGAAGTGCAGTTTTCTGTTTGCTCCACTAGGAGGCAGAAGCGCTTCACTTTTAGCCAAAGACCTTCAGATAACTGACATGACAAAGGGCTGGTAAAAGGTTATAAAGATGGGGTTTTACAGGCCATGCACTTGAAACAGAAAACATTAAGTCTAGAGAATTAGTGTTATTGACTGAACTTGAATCACCTAGTTTTTTTTGTCAAAGATACTTTAAAAGGCAGCGTCCTCACATTTATGTTTCTTCTTAGAAAAAATGGTATCTTTGAGGACTCAGTCCGGTTTTAGACTATATCATGGTACAGAAACTGCTCTCATCAGAGTTACAATGATCTGCCCCTATTATCCGATCATGGTTGTATTTTTCTATTAGTGCAACTGGATCTTAGTGCAACACTATCGACCACAACATTATAAATAGTCAAGAAAATTAGGTTGGCACTAGTGGATGTGCATTGGCATGGTTCAACCCAAACTTATCTGACAGTAATCAATCCATAGCATTGATCACAAATGCAGTATGGAGTACCAAGCTTAATATTAAGACAGTTGCTTTTCACACTTTATCCTTGAGAAATAATCTTTTAATAAGCTGAGATAGCCTACTCAGATTAATAAAACAATTTTCCAAATAATGGAATGCATAGCTGATATATTCTGAACAATTTGGGTAAATTCTGAGAAAAAACAATAACTGGACCAAAAACCTCTGTATGTAATAACCCAGATCATGTCTTGCACTCGATGGCTGCTCTGTCAATTCTTCACTATCAGTCAGGAGCAAAATAAATTTGATAGCAATCTTTCCTTTGGAAGCCACATTTTTAGCATTCAAATCATCTTAAAAATATATTTAATATTGATCTATGCTATCAATACCCAATGCAGAAATGTTAGTCCAACGCTTTACCTTTAGGCCATGAGTGTCTTAAACTATATTAACTGCATTTGTCTGCTATCAACGGCTCAATCCTCCCTTAAAATGACATTTTGGAAAAAGCAATGGAGGCATTGGATGAGATGTGTAATAAATAATCCTATTCACAATAGCAATATTTTAGTGAGTTCCGATCACATTATAATCTTTAATGTCTGCTACAATGTCAAAATCAACTGCGGGCAGCAAGTCCTTTTTCTATTTAACACCCAAACTCTGGAACAATCTACCTAACGCCTTTCTCCAAGGATTTTTGTTTTCTTTCTCAATTTCTGTCACCTGTGGAGTTTTGGTTCCCTGCAACTTTGGAGTTTTACTTGCTTAGTTGAGTATGTTTAATTTATGGAAATATTGTCAACTTGATTGCAAAGATACTAGATATTTGAACTGAACTGAGACGGATGATGGCATGCCATGACTGAATCAATGATGAACTGAAATTGACTATTGCTATTGTGTTCTGCATTATTTGTCAATTTAATACTGTAAAGCTGCTTAGACACAATCTGTACTGTACAAAGAGCTATGAAGGTGACTTGTCAAGGATTTTTTTAATGATATTTAATCAGCCTCTGAACTTTTTAGAGACACAATATTTCTATAATTGTACAGTTTGTGATTTCGATACTGAAACAAAACCCTTTTGTTTTGTTAAACCATCAGAGCCTTTTAAAATGACTTTAATGAGTGACTTAAAATTATTTATTTTTTTAATTCACTAAAAGCGATATAATCTTCAGTATAATAATAAGAGACATACACATTTACATTTGCATCTTGGGGAATTTTATATCCATAAATGTTTTCTGTTTTTCCCAAAATAATTTTGTTTATATTGTAAACCTTAAAGAATTACAGAGTTAAAGTAGATTATTTTGTTTATTGGAAAAGTTTAATTAAAACAATTATTTAAAGATGAATAGTAACAGGCCTATATCACCTGAACCTGCTGGGGGATTATACATCTTTTAAAATCTTTTTTTTTGGACAAGTTTGGAAAGCTTTCATATTGCTTTTACATAAAGCTCATCTCTACTTATATATATATTTAAATCTGTCTATAAGTACATGTTCCTTACATGAGCAGCTTGTTTGCTGACTCTATGGTATTCTGAACTTCTGCTTCGGTCAGTGTTTTGGGTAAGAATGCAGCTGCCAGTGAACTATTTCATCTTCAGTTTCCCACATTCTGTAACATAATAAAGAGAATACAAAATATTGCTGACTTGTAATACAGTATCATGATATAATATATCTAAAAAGTTGAGAAGAAATAAAAAACAAATATGTCTTCATCTTCTGTAGTCATCGTAGTGTCTTAAATATGATTCAAACCCGAATACTGAAAGTTGAGGGCAATTTTTAATATCAGTATAAATCCTGGATATAAAGTAGTTAAGCTTCATATTGATTTGCATGTTCAGTTTTGACTAAAGGAGAAGTGAATCTCTAATAGAAGCTAAAGTGTGTCGTTTTCAGACACGTTTCCTCCTCTATTCAGTCTAGAAGCATCCGCCTGAGCTCTGAGAGCATTCTGTCTGTTCTCTGGTAAGTCTTTTACACACGACTCAGTAAAACTGTTTCAAATGCAACATTTTATGTAACAGAAATAGAGAAATTTAGGAAGGAGTTAATACCAACAAAAGAGTTATGAATTCAATAATCAGAAGAAGGAAGTAATTCATGTATTTTGTTTATTCTGCTGTAAGGTGAAAGTAAATGATGGAAACATTGGTGACTTTCCTCCTCACTGGATCTCTGATACAAGGTCTGACACAGATTTATATATTATTCCTCTAATATAATAATTACAAGCTGAGTTATTATTATGAAAGCACTTTTGTGTGAACTTTGTTAAACTGAAGAGCAATTGGTGCTACAGAAGTTTGTTCTGCAAATTAATTTTATATGATTACTTCTGTTTGTTTTAGGTGTTTTTTGTGGCTTCAGTATCAATCTGCCGCAGAAAATACAAGCTCTACAAGGATCCTGTGTTTTCATACCCTGCACATTTGATATTGATCAACAATATGAACAAGACCTCACTGATAGAGCAAAGAGAATATGGTATAAAGGAGGAAATCCTAACACTGTAGTGTTTGACTCCAGCAGCCCCGGCACTGGACTGTTAAAAGGAGAAATATTTGGCACTGCTACACAGAAGAACTGCA